>ML834321.1:80798-115016 GCA_009831015.1 Picea engelmannii
GGTAGGTTTTCAAAAATCCCGAGTGCCCTCCTACTGGAGAGGTGTGCAATTCCAATAGTAACTTTTGTTTGAGTTGGGAGTTCTTACATAAATATAAGCGATCTTTGTACCATAGTGAATCATTTTTCCATGTAAATGTATCTTATGCACTGGAATCCTGCTGCAACCTTCGAATGAGAGTCCACACTTTTTCGTCATTCTTCCATTCATCCCTTGCTTCTATTATCCAATTAGGTTGGATGATTGAGATAGCATAGAGAAAGGCCTCAACATCTTCATCCTTTCTTGAGAGTGCATCTGCCACAACATTTTTCTTCCCCTCTTTATAGACAATTTCAAAATCATAACCCAATATCTTGGTTACCCATTTTTGTTGTTCTTTTGAAGATAGTCTTTGTTCCAAGAAGTATTTAAGACTATCATGATCTGTTTTGACCTTGAAGTGCCTACCTATTAGGTAAGGACACCATTTCTTCAATGCATGTAGTATTTCCATCATTTCCTTCTCATAATTGGGTTTGTGTAAGTCCTTTCCCTTGAGTGGTCGACTTTCAAAAGACAGGGACCTTCCTTCTTGCATTAGGACATCACCAATTCCATTTCCCGAGTCATCATATTCCACAATAAAGGTTTTTGTGAAGTCTAGAGTGGTCAAGACAGGAGCTTTGCACATCACCTCTTTAAGTTGTTCAAAATCTTTATTTGCCTCTGGAATCCATGAAAATGCATCCTTTTTAGTTAGTGTCATTAAAGGTGTTTCTATTCTTTCATAGTTTCGAACAAACTTGCGGTAGTAACCTGTCAAACCCAAAAATCCTCTAAGATTCTTCAATGTTTTGGGAATTGGCTAGTCCAGCATGGCCTTAATATTGTTAGGGTCTACCTTGACACCTTCATGAGATACAATATGACCCAAATACTCTACCTCCTTTACTCCAAAGAAACATTTGGATGGTTTGGGATATAGTTGTTGTTCCTTTAGTAGTTGTAGCACCTTGTCAACATGTCACACATGATACTCCCAAGACTTGCTATAGATAAGTATATCATCAAAAAATACTAACACAAATTTTCAAAGGAAGGGATTGAAAATGGAATTCCTCAACCCTTGGAATGTGGAAGGTGCATTTGTAAGGCCAAAAGGCATGACCAAAAATTCATAATGGCCTTCATGAGTTTGGAATGTTGTTTTTGGGATATCTTCTTCCTTCATTATAATCTGATTATACCCTGAACGGAGGTCCATTTTTGTGAAATAGATTGATCCATGTAGTTCATATAACAATTCATCAATGACGAAAACAAGAAACTTATCTTTAATAGTGATCTTGTTGAGCTCTCTATAATCTAGACACATACACCATGAGATATCTTTCTTGAATACCATTGCCACTGGTGCAGAGTAAGAACTTTGGTTAGGTCTAATAATGCCAGCCTCTAACATTTCTTCAACCATGCGCTCGATTTCACTCTTCTGGGCGTAAGGGTATCTGTATGGCCCGATGTTAGGAGGAACACTCCTAGGAATTAGGTGAATTTCATGATCATGATTTTGAGTGGGTGGAAGACCTTTGGGAATATCTTCAAATACTTTGGAATGCTTATCAATGACCCTTTGGAGATCTTGAGGAACAGATGGCTTACATGTTTGAACATCTAGTGAGCATAGTTGTGCAATAACGCCTTGATGCCCCTTTTTCAATAATTTTGTCATGCCATTAGAGCTTATCACCTTACCGGGTTTTCTTGTGATACCTCTTAACTCAATTTCTTTTCCTTCCAATAAAAATTGCATGAAAAGTTCTTGAAAATTAAAATCCATTGTTCCTAATGATTGTAACCATTGGATTCCTAGTACGACATTTGCACCACCCATGGGTATAGCAATCATTGGACTATTAATTACATATTCCCCCATAGTAATATTGATCTTATTGCATTTTCCTGAGAAATTGATAGTTCCTCCATCTGCAATCATTACTTGAAACTCTGGTGCTGGATATACAAAGAAATTGAGAGCTTTGACTAATTTATAGTGAATGAAATTATGAGTACTGCTAGAATCAATTAGGACTATTACCTTTTTCTTTTTTATGTATCCTTCGATCTTGAGAGTTTGAGGAGTGCTAATTCCAACCAATGCATTACACAATATCGTGGGAGTCAACTCTTCAGACGAAATTGCTTCTACATTTTCATCTTGAGATGGTTCTTCTTCTTCTTCTTCTTTCTCTTCACAATCTATGTAGAATAATTTCTTCTCACCACACTTATGTCCCTTACTATACTTGTTGTCACAATTAAAGCATAAACTTTTTTCTTTTCTTTCCTCCAATTGTTGAGGTGTCAACCTTGTAGATTAAGGTGTTTTACAAGAAGGAGCATTGTTCTATCTATAGATGTTAGGATTGGTCCTTCTAGTAGCCATAGCCATATTTTTACTTTCAACATTTCTTGCCCCCTTAAATGCATTCTCCAATGATTTGGGTTCCCAAAGATGAACCTCATGTTGAATGTTATCCTTTAAAGTTCCTATGAATACATCAATCAAGTGCTCATATGGAATATTGATTACCTTTATATTCAATCTTTCGAAGTTCTCAATGTGCTCGGTAACTGAACCCTTTTGCTTGAGATTTATCAATTGGCTAAAGAAGGTATTGCTCCTTGTATCCTCATAGTGTGCTATCATTTCTTCCGTGAAAATTGTCCAAGTGATGAGTGATTTGTGAGAACAAAGCCATTGATACCATAAAAATTGATTAGGTTCTAAATATAAAGAAGCAATTCGTACCTTTTGTTTTTGTGTCACATTATGTAGATCAAAGAATTTCTCCATCTGAAGTATCCATGTGATTGGGTCCTTGCCATCAAACTTCCTCATATCGATCTTAGGAACATGGTTGGTCTTGAACCCAAAGTTGGATTTTCTCCATTCTTGATTCACCTTCCTTGTGTCCTCATCATGAATTTCATGGGATGCATTTTCACTTTCAGGTTTCTTCTCTATTAAGAAATTGTTCAATACTTCCATGATCTCCTCTTTTAAACCATCCATCTTTGCCTCCAACTTAGCTTCCATCTCTTGTAGTTCATATTTTGTTACTATCTTCTTTTGTAAATCATTTATGTCCCTATGCATTTCTTCACCTTCATCAAGAGTCCAAGTAGGATTTTTTGGAGGCTTATTTGGTGTAGAAGTTCCCTGTTTGGGTGGAATGTTGGCCAAGTATCACTTTTGAACCTTGATTTTGAGGTGGTTCTGTTTGGCAATTTTTCTTCTGTTGTATCTCCCAAGTTTCGGCCCTTCTGGGTATGAAACTTTCTTTTATGTAGTTCTATGATATTTCTTCTCTACAATGCCATAGGTCTGATCAAAATTGGATGTACCAAGTGGAATTTACGGTAACTTCCCCACAACTTGCCGATTTTTGTCCTTTCCAGGAGATATCACTTGTATAGCATGCCCTGTACAAAATAATTGATATAAAATTCTAAAACTCGTACCAGAAATACTACAGACTGTCCACAATCCAATGAAACTAGTCCCACTCAATTTGGATACTCTAGGAAGAGGTTATGATTATTTTACCTGGAACACCTTCTTGAGACTAGTCAATAGGACTAGTCAGATACCCTATCTTACACAGGGTGTATCTACGAATTTAAGATGACCCATAAGCTAAAAATTTTACCACAAATACCTTACTAATTTCTGTGAATATCCTCTATATTTTAGGGTCTGAAACATTACAGAATTTTTTTTATAGCGACAATTCCTCAATGACTCAGTTCAGGATGATTCCAGAACCCTATCTTGTATAGGTTGTATCTATGAAAGTATAAGGCATCAGGAGCTGAAATTTGAACCCAACGTACCTTGATCTGTCTACTAAATATTCTCCAATATGTTCCTTCTGAAACATTGTAGAATAAAATTTATAGAAAAAATTCCAAGGTGTCTCAGATGTAGCAATGAAACCCCAAGACCTTGATCTCTGATACCATATGTTAAGAACCAAATATCACTATAGCATAGAAAAGCCTCAGAAAAAGTACTCAACACCTTGAAAAAGAGATAATTTCAGATAATAAGCCTCTTCGAGGGGGCAACCTCCTTTTACCCCACTTAAATGTTCAAGTACAAGATGATTCAAAATGAAAATGTCTCCTTCGTATATATAGGAGACTAGGAGGTATAATTACAACTAATGGCCTAAAGCCGACAAAAATAAAATAACATTACTAATATAATATGCCCCAATTAAAGGGTAATGATCCAGTATTAGGGCTTAACATCATCACAAGATTATACATCCATCACCATCATCCTTATTCCACCACTACCCTGACATGTCACCACTTCCACTATGTGCATAAACCCCTTCACTTTGTCCCTCTACCCGTTACAAGGTCAAATAAAGTTCGTTTTAGTACGCTGCCATCTAATCAGGACATTTCGTAGCACATCTCAAGTACATCTTCCCCCATCACCATAATTGCACTTATGAGCCTTGTGTCAGCTGATCTCCTTGTTTTCAACATTCATGATTTAAAGGAAATAATTTGGGATTTATTCTATTAAGGTTATTCTAACTGTTTTCTCAATATTTCAAAATTGCTTCTAGATTGGCACTGCAAAAACTGTTGAGTGCAGACAGGAACTGCACAATTTGCTGAAGACTGGCTGGTGAAGGTGAATTGGAGGTTAGACCTGTTGCATCAAAAGGAGTGCCTATGAGCCACTTGGTTGAGGGGTTTGACAATATTTTAAGGGTAATCCAGATACATTTCACCTCTGAGGGAAGATTCAATATGATTTACCAATACCACATTAGACTTTTGTTTCATTTCACAGGCAGAGACCCGATGAACCTCCCTTTCTATTTGGTTAGGAGTATTGGGAAAATAGTTGATAGGGTCCAATCCAAGTCCAAGGCTCTGGACACAAGTTTTTTTCACTTAGGTTTAATTAAGATGCTTGTGATGGAGGAGTTGAAATAGAGAAACATGGAATGGGATCAGTTCATTTCCTCTGCTTATATGCAATTAAATGTAGCTCCTACTCCTCAATCTAAGGTGAATATCCCTCTTCAAATTGATAGCATTTTTCACACAGAGACAAGTAGAAAGAGAAAGGGAAAACACATTTCTAAAAATGAAGAATCTCCTAAGAAAGAAGAAGAAGAAGGGGGAGATCATCACTCTCCACAAAGGGAATTTTCGCCCCAACCATCTCCAGAATTAGAATAAATTCCATCTGCTAAAGCCACAAGAAAAAAAGGAAGAAGGTCACTCTTCCCCTCACTAGATACTGCAATTAAAATTAAATCTAGGAGGCCCTTCATCGGGTCCTCATCCAATAAGGAAACTATTGAAAAAGAGGTCATAACAAAAGATCCTTTCAAGAGGAAGGAGAAATGAAAAATTGAGACTGTTGAAAAACATATTGAAGTCATAGACATAACCACTCCCCCTGAGAACCCTACCTTCAAAAGACTGATCAGACAGCTTAGAGAAGCCATAAAGGAGATTACTGAATTGAAGGGACAAGGATTAGCTGAGAGGAAAAAGTTGAGTGGCCTTATGAATATGTATCGAGAAACCACTCATGAGGCCAGGTTTACAGCAAGGAGATTTCTGCCCCTCCATAGGCAACTTAGGAATTTATATAGGTAGAACAACGATTTACAATATCAGATCAAAAAACTTAAGCTGGAGTTGCAACCTTTCAAGGAAGAGTTATCCAAAAGGAATTTGAATGTGTTGGCCCAAGATGCAATTAGAAGGAGTGCTAGACTCAAGAGGTGAAGTGAAGTGGCTAAAAGAATCTCAATTTTGGAAACGATTAGCCTTGCATTTTTTAATATTTTGGAGAAGTATTATTCTTATATATGAATTTTCATTCATACATCCTATTAGGAGGCTTCTATAGGATTATCTACCTTTTGGCAAAAGTTTTTGGGTATTTTTGTCTCAAGCTATATAAATCAGAAAACTACAAGACATTTTGTAGTGCATGGCGCTGCGAAATAGTCTACACAGTCGGACGCTGCAATTTCCCTGTGAAATCCGTTGCGAAATGGTGTACACAGTTAAGGTTGCAACCTCATTGTGAAATCTTCTACGAAATGGTCTACACAATTATAGTTGCAACCTCGCTGTAAAATGGTCTACACATTCAGACAATGAAACTTCTCTGTGAAATCCACTGCAAACTGGTTGATACAGTCAACTCTACAAGATTCGTTGCCAACTCATGTTTTGATGGGTTTTAAGACGATCAATGGTCACCATATGGCTAGTGTAACATGGAACAACTAGTTGGAAGTCAGTTAAAGTTGGAGGTTACATGGAAACAAAGGAAATGTGCTCAAAGGACACCTCACTATGAAAGATTAGGGTGTTAGGATGGTTTCCAACATTTACCTTTTTTATAGCAATTTGTTTTTTCCACTATGTACATGTGTAAGATTTTCAATTTTAGGTGGTAGAATCCTATGTTAGAGGATCAATCTCACATTGTATGATACGATTCCTTGTTTAGGCTATAAATGCAACATTCTAAGACATTGATGGGTTCGAATGGTTAATGTAAAATACCTTTTGGTGATTTTAATGAAACATAGCTTACTCTGGTTTTTGATGTATCAGACTTGATGAAATCTTGTTTAATGGAAGTAAGTTCTCTTTTTGCCATCTTATTTCTCTCACTCTGAAATTGTATTGTCATTGAAGGATCCAAATGATATTTTGTAGTTGTATGACAATGGATGTTTGATTTTGATATTGTTATAGCTTTTCTCAGAGTTTTGTTTGCTTGTATTTAAGAAGTTCCTGTATCTGAATCATTTCCCTCCTTTGTCTATTGGCATAGCCTGAAGCTAGTGGTATATTCATTTCATTTTATTACTAAGTATTCCTTCTATCCACACTAATCCTCAAAACCCTGACCTAAGTTAAACAAGAACTCTTTTGTTGTTTCACTTTACCCAGAATTTCTTGTGTTTTAACATTGTTGAAATGAGTCTTATCCATTTGACACCACATTTGAAAAATTATCTCATAAACCTATTGATGGGTACTGAGCTTGCACTTTAGTAGTCAAAGTGTAACTTTCAATGCTAACATTCTTGGTGTTGTTTTTCGGGAACAGATTAAACACATCTCCCTGGGATTGAACAAAAAAAAAATATTGATTATGAAGGTGAATAGTAATCAGTACATTGAAGACTGCAATTTTCACCTGGTGACTCCCATGTTTCAGTTGTGAATCCTAAAGGAAGGCACACAAGGTCTACCCCACATCTACCTCTGGCTACACCTGAAGTTGACCCAGAGAAGATTATCAAGAAGGGAAAATATTCTCAAGAAGGATTTTTAGTTGTTGTTCCAGGTACTACGGGTTGTTTTCCTGATTCCACTTTTAAAACACCAGTAACTGTATCTAGTACTCCTCTTTTACCCTCTGTTAAAATTTCTAGAAACTTGACTCTTGAATATTTTCCTTTAGAATAATCTTCTTTTTCTCCCAAATTGAAAGAAGAAAGTTTTAAAGTTCTTGCCTCTCCTGATGTTGTAAGTTGGTCTAGACTTGAGAGCTTAGAATATTTTCTACCTTGGGTTGTCCATCTCCTCCTTCTCTTAAAATTGTTGTGACTAAAGAGGAAGACACTTAATTTTCCTTAGAATCTACGCCATCCTCTTCCAAGACCCAGCCTCTCCTTGTGAAAACTGAAACTTCTCCATCCTATATTCCTCCTTCTCCCAAGATACATATAATCAAGACTGTAGTTGTACCAATCAAGACTCAATCTCCTCATTCTCCTAGAATTTATAATCCAATGATAGGTGCTAACCTTCCTAGAAATAGGATGGATGACATAGTAGCTACTAGTTATTCCCATCTTTTGTTTCCTCAGCCTATGAATTCTCTCCCTGTTGGATACTATCTTAAGTACATGCCCAAGTTTACAGGGGAAGAGGACATAACTGCAGAGGTACACCTTGCAGCCTTTTATAGATATGCTGAAAATCTTAATATAATTTGAGAATGAAGATGTTTGGATGAGATTTTTTGTACAAATCCTTGATGGTGAGGCTAGGAAATGGTTTAGGGGTTTAACTCATGGATCTATTGTTGGAATTGAAGCTCTGGATGATGCCTTTCTGAGGCATTGGGGAGATAAGAAATATTTATTATATTATATTACAGATTTTGGGTCACTCAAGAGGAAAGAAGGGGAATCTATTTCAGATTTTTCAAATATATTTAATGAAATGTACAACAAAATCCCCACAAAAATTAATCCCACTGAAACTTCTGCCAAGATCACCTATGTTAGTGCTTTTGACCCGGATTTTTTCCTCTTGTTGAGAGAAAGGAGATCTACCTCTCTAGCTCATATGAAAGATGCAGCCTTGTAGGTAGAATCTAATATATTGGCAACTAACAAGCTCAGGGGAAAATATGATAGAGATAGGAGAAAAAGTAGGGTTGAAGCTTCAACCTCTGATTCCTCTGGTGTTAATCCTCAAGTAGATGAACTAAAAAAATTGGTTAAATCACTTTCTGTTGAAATGGAAAAGATGAATCTTGAGGGAAAACAAAATTACAGAAATACATAGAATGTTGATAACAGAGGAAATTTTAGGAGACAAAACAATGCCCCTTAGGTCCTTCAAAGAGATAAAAAAATAGGGATGCCCAAAAATTCCAAACCCCTCTCCAAAATAACATGGTTGATGATGAAGTAGGAGAGGATGAAGAAACAGATCCAAAAAATTATTGTGTGGGTGATGCCTCTCCATCCCCTCATCTAACTCAATCTGTTTATGAGGAGTCTCTTATGGACAGTCAATTGAATGAATTGAGTAAATGGGAAAAAGATAATGAAAATCCAAATAAATACAACAAAAGGTCAAAAATGAAGGAGGGGAAGCCTAGTACGTCAAATCATCCCAACAAAATAGAAAATTTTGCTAAGGTTGTGGTTTCTAGCAGCAAATAAAAAGGGGAACAAAACTATCAAACAATGATCAAGACCCTTGTTCCAGAAATTAAGGAGATTCTGAAATCTCCCTCTTCCTTTATCTTTGAGAATTAAATTCAAAAGAAAAAAATCCCAGTACCATTTTTAGAGATGATTAAAAATGAAGAGTTCAAAAAGTATATTTCCAAGATGATGCAACCCGAGCCTTCCTCAAACTCCACTGACTCAGTGAACCTACAAGATGAAAAACCAACAGTCATATTGGGACCTTTGGTAGAATATAGGGATGACTCTTCTCGTCCATTTTACATATAATTAAATATTCATGATAAAGTTTTTCATAATTGCTTGATGGAATCAGGTGCATCTCATAACCTTATTCCTAAAACTATCATGGATGAGCTTGGTCTGGAAATTACAAAAACCTATCATGACCTATACTCATTTGACTCCAAAAAAGTGAAGTGTCTTGGAGTGATCAAAGACTTGGTTGTTACCTTGTTTCCATTTCCCATGAAGAGTGTGGTAATGGATATTGGGGTGGCTCATGTCCCCCCTAAGTTTGGGATGTTATTGTCAAGATCTTGGATCAAGACATTGGGGGGAACCTTGCAGATGGAACTTTCATATGCCACTATTCATGTATTTGGAGGAGAGAAAAGAAGGCTTTATAGGGAAGCACAACTATCTTACATCATTAGTGCTCAATCTAATCATATAAACCACCCCATTTTTTCATTTGATATTGATTTAGGATCCAGTATTTTATAGCTCACTGATGCTCCTCAATCACCTATTGAAATCAGAAAACAACCTATTAAAACTTGTGAGATACCTCCCCAGAATACCCTAGTGTGGAAGATGTTTTTTGATGGAGCCTCTTCTAAAGAAAGTGTTGGTGTTGGAGTGGTGTTTATTTCCCCAACTCAATAAATCATATCTTCATCTTAAAACTTGTTGTCCCTTGACCAAGTTTTGAAGATCCTTGGTCACTTTTGACCCCTTTTTGGGACTTCGACAGGCAGTCGAATGTGGAGGGCAAGTCGAAACAGTGATCACGGGATCTCGGCCCCCTTTTAGGGATTTTTGGGTTTTGGGCTTATGTAATGGGTATAGGGATGTCGGCCCATGGGTTTACCCATGTCTAGGCCCTTTTGTATTGTATAAATAGATGTCTAGGAAATGTAATAGGAGACAATGTGTGCATATTTGTGATGTTGTGCTAAGTGCAAGTGATAGTTATAAATGCTTTGTGCATGCCATGTTGGACACTGGTAGAGCTAAGTGAAAGTGGATGTAAGAAGCTTGTGTAGATTGTAAGAGGGATTTGTGTTGTAACCTAGCTCGAGGAAGGAGGATCTATCGGAGTGCAAGAAAATCTCCTGTCCTATGCGGAGTAGGATCATGTGGCTATGTGCATGTAGATGATTGACAGAAGGAAATAAAGAGAAGAAGACTTGGTGGACGTAGCCCCAAGCTAGGGGTGAACCACATATATCCTGTGTTATGGTTTCTTTGTGCATTATGGTTGTTTTGTTTCTCATATTATTTATGCTTAGTACAGTAATGTATGTTTCAATGTATTTGATATGATAGATTAGTGCTTGGTGATGTGAATGAGTACCAGATCTAGTCTATTTTGATGAGATTAGTGCTTGAATGTGTTGGATCTTTTTGAATACTGCACTGCTCTGTAATTAGGGTTTATCTGCACTGTAAACAAAGGCTAGATACTAAGGAATGATAACTGCTAAATGCTCTGTTGAGGTATTGTAAGCACATATCTATGTCCCATATAGGCTACAGACATATGAGTCCTACAACCACCCCTGCCTCTACCTCGGGTGAGACTTCATCTACTTCGCAGGTGTTTTCAAAAAGTTCAGTAGTTAGGTTTTTGTTGGTGCGTTGTTGAAGAGTTGAACCCTGGGTCCGCCGCTTTGCCAACAAATGGTTCTGTTGCTGGGACCTGAAACTATGATTGTTGGGAACTGAGGAAAAGAGGAATCTTTGTACGTGGATCTATTGCCCTAGTATGTAGTAATCTACTTGACTTGTGAAGATCTCTACTAAGAAAGGAGGCAGATCTGAAGAAAAGAGGTAAGATCTGAAAGCTTTGTGTTTGATAAAGGTAAGAACAGTGAAATTTTTTTATTGAAGAGATAAGATCTGAAAGCTTTGTGCTCTGTTAAAGGTAAGATAAGTGGAAATTTTTGTTTCAAAAGTATGGATCTAGGTATGTTTGATAAATTTTGTCCTAGTCTGAAAAATAGGGCACAGTTAGAATAAAGAATATTTGATATGAGTAGGTATGATAGAAATTGTGAAAGATATGTTGTTCCTATGCATAGAAAGGATTTTTGGACTAACAAATGGATGCAGGATCCTAGGAAGATTTTTCTGTAGGTTAGCCACCATGATCCTAGTGCACAGTACAAGAAAGTCTAGGGATCATTTAAGATAAAGAGAGCATTAACTCTTTGTTACAGTTGCAAAAGACCCAAACATCTTGCTAAGGAATGCCCTAGTAGAAAACTTAGTTTTCTTTGTTGTAAATATATGGACCGTGAAGTTCTGGATTTTCCTAGAATGATTACTAAGGTTGAAAGAATGAATATGAGACAAGAAAACCCTAAGGAAGGCCAAGACATTGAGACCAGGGAAGAACCCGAGAAATAATCAGAGACTATATTACTACAAATTAAAGAAACCCTGAATGATCACAGAGATATCAACTTATCAAAGATATTCAAAGAAAAAGAGTGCATAGAAACACAAATAGTAGACGTCGACATAGACTGTGTTCTGGATGAGGAAACATAAGTGAATATCATGATAGAAAGAACCTAGGAAATTTTGGGAAATCCTTCTATGATTCCTTCATTGGGAGGAATAGGATTATTTAGAGGAAAGTTGATAAACCTATGTGGAAGACTTACCCAGACATCTATGATTTCTCATGGATCTTTGAAAGAGGAAGAATTTGAGGTTGTTAAATTTATTGAGAACAACGCCCTATTTTCTATGTTACTAGGAAAACCAATATTAAGAAGGATCAGACCCGAAGAAAAGAAGAGGAAGCTCTAGAACAAAAAAAGCAAGACCTAGGAGACTTCATGGCTAAGAGAATAACACACTTACTGAAAGAACAAGAAAACCAGTCAAAGCTACTGAGGACCAGAAATTTGGATGTCGAAGTTGAAAGAACACAAGAAGACTTGAAACACCTGTCTATATAGGAGAGTAGAGAACCTATCCTAGATAAAGAAGAAGTATTTCCCTTGAACCTTAGGAAATACCACCAACATCACAAAGTTACTATGCCAAGAGGAGATAAGAATCAGAATGGAAAGAGGAATACCGAGACATAGATCACAGGGAAAAAGGATAGAAATCTCAACAAGAAGAAAGCAAAGTTAGAGAAGTTACAGGAATCTCCAGAGAAGACTTCGCAGAAGGAAGGTCTCCAGAATTTGAACTTTGGCGGAATATCAAAGAAAATTATATTGGCACTTTGCCATGGTGGAGAAATATAACCATTAGAGGTATTATGACCATTAGAGGTATTATGACCATTAGATTGTCATTCCCGAATGGTTAAAACAACAGTTATGATCAAAGGCTTGCCATAGGACCGTTGGGACCGTGCCGTAATGGACATAACTACATTGATGAAGTATTCTTGTACGTTGGAGGGATCTGTTACGTCATTGTCTACTTATTTCGATGGTTGTTGTGTCGAGAACACTTTCATGAATTGTATCCAAGAGAACTAATTATTTTCACGTCGTGTTTATTGATACTTCACCACCTGTTCCATTGCATTGAGTGTTTGTTAATCAACCTGCGTTTTCCTATCTCGAGCGTGCATGTCGGACGAACTCAGCACTGTAGAAAAGTCTATCAATGAATTTCTAATCGAACTTATGGCTGAGAAGGTGATATCTGTCAGAATTCAAGATTCATCAACGAGAGGAGTGCAAGCCTCCCCGTTGACTGCTCTTGGATCCATACCATCTCGAGTTGCAGCCAAGAAAAGAACCAAGCATCAAGATGACTTGGAAAACGCAAAGTTAATACCATCCATCCTGCCTGACTAAATCTCGCCTCTGGCTGGTGCGGTGAATCGTGACAGTGTCCCCAGAGACTTCGAATACACCCTGATTACTGCATACCTCCTGAAGGGGATACGCATAAGAAAGCCTCAACAAGATAAGATTCTGACATTAAAGATCACAGACTTCAACTTGGGAGACTGCAAGAACTTTAGCATGCTCGCACCTCATATTTATTTGACTAGAACGAAGGGGAAGAAGTCAAGGATAATCCCCCAACCATGGACAATGGACCTCGTGCCGTCCACCATCTTGAATGTAATGAAGATACCCCATTTGGAAGGCACCAGGAGGTTAACACGTGTGTTAAGATCCTATTGTCGAGCTTCCATGGTGGTTATTTATGGCTATACAGATGCATCATCATTGATCCAGCGTTGATCCATCATATCACTGGATTGAGCATGTAGGGACCAGACCCGCAAGACTTTTACAAAGGAAAGGCTCCAGACTACGCCCTGGCGTAGAAGATTAAAGATACCTATGGCAATGTGGAGAAGGGGAAGCGAGGCTACAAGGTAGCCTCCATCTAGAATGGCGCAGTGTGCCTCACTTTCTAGTTGATTGCTGGTAATCTAGTAAGAAAGAACAAACCCACGTAGGTCATGGGATTTGTTGTTGACCTCGCAGGAAAATGTGTGGAGGGGATAAAAATGAAATGGGAAAGCTATTTAGTGAACCAGTTAGAACAAGACTGTCGCAAAGCTCAAGATCAAGGCTATGAGTTCCACTTTAGTTGGTTGCTAATCCTCATCATGTTCATAGCTTGGGATATGCTGGAAGGTGCGACCTTCCCTGAAATAGAGTCATCTGAACCCTTAGTCGCAAAGTTCACCACGCTCTGGTATTCAAGCAATATGGGAAAACAATGGCAGTCAAACATGATGTTCCACACCTACTACCTACAGTTAAAGAGGGATATTGAGGTTGTTCCTTGTATGACGTCGAACACCCTACATAGGTTCAGGCCATTTGTGAAGTTCCACGGAGATAGACATTTTATCTATATCACTGCACGTGGAGACGAACACAAATAAGTACTACATAGTTACTAAAAAATCACAGAGGAGGACCTAGAAGAAATAAATAAGGAATGGCCTACAGAGATCCTTATCTCAGTTGACCCGACAGAACTATCTAACCCCGAACTAATCGAAATCCCGGTGATCACTCGCGAAAGGTACGGTACACCTGGAACTAGCAGAAGGAAGAAGACAGAAGAGGTACAGAAGTTGAACAAAGCATCATAAGAGACTTCCTTAGAATCGCCTAGTAGAGGAGGTGATGATGAAGTAGACAAAGAAGAGAACAATGGAGAAGAAGACAAGCAGAAGCTAGGAGAAGTAACACCGCCACAGAATCCCCCTGATGAAGTAGACCCATCTAACAAAAGAAAGGTTTCTTCCATGAAACCCACATCACGGAAGAAGTCAAAATATAGTAAGACCAAGTTGTAGATTGTGCTCACGCTCGATGAATTTGACTTCATCATTGCAGCTATATCAGATGCCTCAGAAGATCTTTTGTAGAGAAATGAAGCCAAGTAAGAGACCATGCACAAAAGGATTAAAGAAGAGATGAGAGGGGTACAAAAATCCCTTCACTCCAACCATGCAGTGTCCACTGCGCCTCCACCATCAAAAGAACCAAATTTGGGAGATGAGCCTACCCAACTCCACAGAATAGTTGATGCGACCGAAGCTTGCCTTCGTCGTGCACAGTAAGAAAAAGAACAGGCCACAGTGGCCCTTAAGAAAGAACAAGAGGAAGTGATAGAGCAACGTCGAGTTGCGCAACAGGAAAAGGGTGACCTACAAACAAAGTTTGAAGAGGAGAGAGCATAGATCCAACAAGAGAAGGAACGGTTGCTCGTGGAGTAGGTTGGAGTAAAAGAAGTAGTCAACAGAGCACTTCACTCTGTGACGGGCTTAGAGAAAAAGGAGGAAGACCCAGTGGAGCACCAAGTAGTGAAGCTTGTTGAATCCATCCAACAACTTCAACAAAGAATAGCATATCTATAGCTACAAACAGTACCAAGTACTCTACAGGATGTGCGAGACCAAAGAGAAGCCACTGCTCTGAGCTCAGTTGAGAGGATCAGAGCATTAGCTTTAGAATGTAAACAACTTAGCAATAGAAGTGCACAAACTTATGAGCGACTTACCGAGGACCCTGAACTGAAAACATTGGATTCATGGCTCCAAGAGGCAAAGTAGCAAGCAACGACAGTACAGGTGTAGTTGAAACTCCTATCAGTAGTTGAGAGGATGAAAAGTTCCTAGGAACAATGCACTTCTTAGCAGCAGGTCCATACCATATAGAGAAAAGTCATGGAAGTGACTCAGAGGCTCCAACCAGTCTAGGACGAAGCTTGCCAACTGTTTGAGGAAATTCAAGGCCGAGGAGCAGAGCTGGAACAAGTAGTCACTGCAATTGAACAACGCTTGGAAGAACCTATGAATGAGGCAATTAATCATGAATTCATCGAGCAGGAGACCCTGGTGAAGCAACATGTTGAAGCAGGTCAAAGCATCTCGAGCTAGTCTTGAGGATTTTGAGGCGGAGCTACCCAGATCAGAGTGACTTGGGATGAGTCACGAGTGAGTGTTGGGGAGTGGTTGGCCCTTGACCAATTTTTGAATATCCTTGGTCACTTTTGACCCATTTTTGGGACTTCAACAGGCTTTCGAAGCCAGAGCGCAAGTTGAAGTGGAGATCGCGGGATGTCAGACCCCTTTTAGGTATGTTTGGGCTTTGGGATTATGTAACGGGTATGGGGATGTCGGCCCATGGGTTTACCCATGTCTAGGCCCTTTTGTAGTGTATAAAGATATGTCTAGGCAATGTAATAGGAGACAATGTGTGCATATGTGTGATTTTGTGCTAAGTGTAAATGATAGTTATAAATGCTTTGTGCATTCTTTGTTGGACATTGGTAGAGCTAAGTGAAAGTGGATGTAAGAAGCTTCTGTAGATTGTAAGAGGGATTTGTGTTGTAACCTAGCTCAAGGAAGGAGGATCTGGTGGAGTGTGCGTAGATCTCCTGTCCTATGTTGAGTAGGATCCTGTGGCTCTGTGCATGTAGATGATTGACATAAGGAAATAAATAGAAGAAGAGTTGGTGGACGTAGCCCTAGGCTGGGGGTGAACCACGCATATCCTGTGTTCTGGTTTCTTTATGCATTATGGGTGTTTTATTTCTCATATGTTTTATGCTTAGTACAATAATGTATGTTTAGATGTATTTGATATGATAGCTTAGTGCTTGGTGATGTGAATGAGTACCAGATCTGGTCTATTTTGATGTTCTTAGTGCTTGAATGTGTTGGATCTTGTTGAATATTGCGCTACTCTGTAATTAGGGTTTATCTACGCTGTAAACAAAGGCTAGATACTAAGGAATGATAACTTCTAAATGCTTTGTTAAGGTATTGTAATCACAGATCTGTGTCCTATCTAGGTTGCAGACATCTGAGTCCTGCAACCACCCCTACCTCTACCTCGGGTGAGACTTCATCTGCTTTGCAGGTGTTTCCAAAAGGGTCGGTAGTTAAGGTTTTTTTGGTGCGTTGTTGAAGCATTGAACCCTGGGTCTGCCCCTATGCCAACAAAACTAGAATTTGAAACTACAAATAATGTAGAAGAGTATGAGGCTCTTGTTTTGGGTTTGAGGGTTGCTAAAGATATTAAGATTGAAGAGTTAGCAGTGTTTGGAGATGATGAACTAGTTGTACATCAAATTACAAAACCTGTATCAAGCAAAACAACCCAAGTTAAGGACTTACAAAAATGAAGTTTTGGATCTTATTGATAATTTCTTCTTATCTTTTAACATCTCTTCTGTTCCAAGAGAAGAAAATTCTATGGCAGATTCTTTGGTTGTTTTTGCAAGTAACTTCAAGATCCATTTGCCCCACAAGCTCAAATATGATGTGGAAGTGAAGTATAAACCCTATATACCTGACAATGTCAAACATTGGAAGGTCTTTGAGGATGATCTTGAGATTAAGATATTTCTGGAAACTATGGAAGAGTTTTCTGCTCTTCATATTGATCAAGATCATGATGATACCAAAAGCCCTCATGCTGATATTTTCCTCAATACAATTGTAGACCACAAGATTTTTCAACTTCCCAGTAACCATATTCCAAAAGGATTAGTTCCTTTGGAGATATTATTTGACATAAATTATGTTGTTGTGAAGGTTAAAGGTTCAAGTGAAGAATTTGATGTGACAGAATGCAACTTAGGTACAGAGGAAAATCCAAAATATGTAAAATTGTCTAGAAGTTTATCAAACGGGAAAAGGGATGCGTATGTTAAGTTATTAAAGGAGTTTGTTGATGTATTTTCTTAGAAATATGAATATCTACAAACTTATGACACAAGCATCATTGAACATAAGATCCCTTTGAAAGAGGAGACCAAGTCATTTAGGCAAAAACTTGGACAGATAAATCCCATGTTGTTGCCTATTATGGAAAAGGAAGTTAAGAATCTTCTTGATGCCAATATCATCATACCTTTAAGGTACTTTGATTGGGTGGCTAACTTGGTATCTATGAGGAAAAATAATGGTGAAAGCAGACTTTTTGTTGATTTCATAAATTTGAACATAAGTTCCAAAAAAGATAGTTACCCATTGCCAAAGATGGAGCATATTTTGCAGAGGGAAACTGGTTCAACAAGGATGTTTATGATTGATGGAATCTCATGCTACAATTAGATCTTTTTCCTACCTGAAGAAAGAGAGAAGACAACTTTCACTACTCCTTGGGGCACATTCATGTATGCTAAAATTACCTTTGGTCTAATGAATGTAGGAGAAACTTTTCAACAAGAAATGGATATTTCCTTTATTGGGGAAAAGGAAAATTTTGTGGTCATCTATCTGGATGACATTACAGTGTTCTAAAGATATAATAAGGACCATTATCATCATTTAAAGAAGGTTTTCCTGAAGTGTAGAAATTTTGGTCTCTCTCTCAATCCTAAGAAGTCTTTGTTTTCTATGAAAGAAGGAAATTTGTTGGGACACATTGTATCCGTAGAAGGGTTAAGGATTGATCCAAGTAGAGTAGAGGTCATCTAGACTCTATCTCTTTCTAGATCCAAGAAGAAGATCCAGTATTTCTTGGGTAAAATAATGTTTTTGAAAAGATTCATCTCTAACTTTGTTGAATTGGTTAAGTACATCACATCTATGCTTAGAAATGGGAATGAGGTGAAATGGATTGTTGAAGCTCAGAATTCTTTTGACCAAATCAAACAAGCATTGACTAAAGCACATGTACTCATCAGCCCTGATTATTCAAAGGAATTTCTGATATTCTCTTTTGCCTCACATGATACATTGGTTATTGTCCTTCTTCAAACAAACACAGATGGGATGGAGCAACCTATTTCCTTTTTTAGTAGGGAATTGAGGGATGCATATATGAGGTATGACATTATGGATAAATAGGCTTATGCTTTGGTTAAATCCCTTCAATCCTTCAGGGTATACATTCTGAATTCCAAAATTATTGCCTATGTCCCATCAGCCTCAATGAAATAAATACTTATCCATCCTGACATAGATGGAAAGAGGAGAAAGTGGATTGCCAAAATTCTGGAGTTTGACCTTGAAATGAAGCCTACTAAGTTTGTAAAAGGGAAAGGTTTAGCTAGATTGTTGGCTGAATCAAATTGCAAAGAACTGGGGGTTAATTTCATGAACCTAAACTCTAAAAATTAGCAAACTGATATCTCTGTCAAAAGCTCTCATATCAGTCCCAACTTGGCATAATGCATTTGGTACAAAGACATCATTTATTTTTTGCAAAAGTTGCATCCTCCTGATGGTTTGGATAAGAACAAGATGAGAGATTTGAAACTAAAGTAAATTAGATATTGGCTTATTGATCACTTATTGTATTTAAAATACCCTCTAGGAGTTCTCTTGAGATGTCTAGATCCACAGGAGGCTCAAAAGGCCATGACTGGTTTTCATGATAGTTTATGTGGGGTTCATCATTTTTGGAGAACCACAACATATAATATCCTCAGAGCTGGGTATTTTTCGCCTATCCTTTTTACTAATGTTTGTGAAAATATTAGGGCATGTGACAAATGTCAGAAGTTTTCAGGAAACAAATAGTTGAAATCTTTGCCTCTAAAGTCGGTGGTGGTTTCTGGTCCTTTCCAGAAGTGGGAAATTGACTTCATAAGGAAAATTCATCCAACATCAAGTGGTCAACACCAATGGATTTTGACTACAACTGACTATTTCACCAAGTGGATAGAAGCCATTCCTACAAGGAGTGCCGCACACAAGGTAATCATTAGTTTTCTTGAGGATATCATGTCAAGATTTGGTTGTCTAAGCAAGATTGTTACTGATAATGTTGCTTCTTTCAAATATGATCCATTGGTGAAATTTTGTTAGAAATATGGGATTCAATTAGTTGATTCTACTCCTTATTACCCCCAAGGCAATGGTTTAGCATAATCCTCTAACAAGAGCCTTGCAAAGATCATCAAGAAGTTACTGGAGGAAAAAAAAATCATGGGACTCAAAGATGAAATTTTCCTTATGGGCTAATAGAGTTACTACAAAGATATCACTTAGTATTTACCCCTTTCATATTGTATATGGGATTGAAGTTATTTTTCCTACTCAAATTTCCTTTCCTATGGAAAAGTTCCATTAGGATCAACAAGGAGAACTAGATGATATGGTCATAAGGATACAACAACCAGTAGAAGTACGACAGACCAGGGAGCAACTCCTTGATAAAGCATAGATCCATGAGCAGAAGATCAAGCAAGCTTTTGATAAAAAGATAAACAAAGAAGATTTCCAGCTGGGAAATCTGGTGCTCAAGTGGGATGCACCCAAGCAAGAAAAAGGAAAACATGGTAAATTCGAAGCCTTATGGATTGGTCCTTTCAAGATTTCTGAAGTTTTTCAAAATAATACTTCTAAATTGCAGAACTTGGAGGATTCCGAAGTTTTTGGTAGCCCTGTTAATGGACACTTTCTGAAGAAGTATTTTTCTTAAGCCATGAGTGGTTGTCCCCTCCCTTGTAAATATCACTTTTTTTTTCATTCTATTTGATTAAATGACCCCATATCCCTAGGATAAGACAATGAAGCTTCTTGTTCTTGGTAGCTCATATGGAGCATGCCATCCCCTATGGAGCCAAAGTTATCACATGAAGTTGTTGAGGGTCACATGAAGTTATTATGGGTCAATTCATCCTTAGATCTTTGATTTTTTATCCTCAATCTTGTTTAAGTTTTACTTTTGATATCCTCCTTATGGTCTTCTTAGGTCTTAGCAAAACTAAATTAAGGTTGATGTTGGACCAAACCTTTGGTTTATATCTTCATCTCATCACAAGATTATACATCCATCACCATCATCCTTATTCCACCACTACCCTGACATGTCACCACTTCCACTATGTGCTTAAACCCCTCTAGTTTGTCCCTCTACCCGTTAGAAGGTCAAATCAACATCGATTTAGTACATTGCCATCTCATTAGGACATTTCATAGTGCATATCAAGTACATCTTCCCTCATCACCATAATTGAACTTATGAGGCTTGTGTCAATCGATCTCCTTGTTTTCAACATTCATGATTTAAAGGAAATAATCTTGGATTTGGTCATTTAAGGAAATTCTAACTGTTTTCTCAAGATTTCAAAATTGCTTCTAGCTTGACGTTGCAGAAACTGTTGAGTTCAGACATGCCCTATGGAATTTGCTGAAAACTGGATGGAAAAGGTGAATTGGAGGTTAGACCTTTTGTAGGGGGTTTCTTCCAATCTGGAGCCTATCAACTTTTAATCCACAGTATCCAGGTACTTTGTGAGATTTTTTAAAGCCTTGTTAAAGATCAGTTACAGGTTGTGATTGTTTTTCCTCTCCTAAAAATTGATGATCCACATTACCAATCTGCCCCCTTTACCTTTTTTGTCACAAATTCTCAGTCAGCTGCAGTGTTTTCAACTTTTTAATAAAATCGAGAAAACCTTGTTGTCAAAGCCTCTATGCATATCTCTTTCTTGGCCTTTGTTGTTTGTAGTGCAGAATCTATTGGGGGTTGTGTTGTGAATCCCCTATTTTGGCGCTACAAACCTACACATCAAAATCAAGACCATTATCCTCTTATCACATAACCTATACCAGTTGATTATCTTTACAATTTCCATTTTTATTTTAAGTATAAAGTCTATCTACATTGGAAATTGAAAAGATCCTTGTTGTTAAAGTTGTGATAACCTTGCAAAGGATGGTGAAGTGTTAACTTAAAACTTTGGCAGTTTCTTTCTCTTTGCATATCTATCTTTCCTGAAGCATTTTCTTCCATTTTTCAACCACCAACTACCCTTTCATAAGCTCCGAGGTCAAATATGAAGAAATATTTTAAAACCATAGACAAAATCCAGTTCTGAAAAAGATTATCCCTCCAAACCCTAAGGCATATGTCCTTTTGTTTTTCCTCTTGCATCTCTCATATTATTATCTTAGTTTTCTTCCTATAGCAACAAATGGATACACCACAATAGAGGAAGGCTTACAAGTGTGGGGGCATAGTGAGGACCGAACCCTATGACATGCAGCTATTTGATGCTAAACCTTTGATCAGAGAGGTCTTCCAAAGAGTTGGATGTTTCAACTTCTGTCAGAAGATTGAGAGGGTTCATCCTGAGGTATCCAGAGAGTTTTCCTTGAATTTAAATGGAAACAAAACTAAGGTGGGAACTCTTGAACTGGAGGTATTTGAATCAACCATTGCAACAGCTACTGAGATACCAAACACTAGTGAAATATGGTTTAAATCCATGAATCTTAATGCAGCCTTCTCTAAAGAGTTCCTTAACCCATACTGTTAGGAAGATATCCTATCAAATGGAGTTCCTAGGAGCCACTTGGTTGAGGGATTTGACAAGATGTTAAGGGTGATCCAGAGATATTTCACCTGTGAGGGAAGATTCAATATGATTTACCAATACTACATTAGACTTTTGTTGCATTTCATAGGAAAATACCCCATGAACCTCCCTTTCTATTTGTTTAGAAGTATTGCGAAAATAGCTGACAAGGTCCAAGCCAAGTCCAAGGATGTGGACACAATTTTTTTTCACTCAAGGTTAATTAATATGCTTGTGATGGAGGAGTTGAAGAAGAGAAACATGGAATGGGATCAGTTCATTGCCTCTGCACATATGCAATTAAATGTAGCTCCTACTCCTCAATCTAAGGTGCATAGCCCTCTTCAAACTGATACCATTGTTCACACAGAGAAAAATAGAAAGAGGAAGGGAAAACACATTTCTAAAAATGATGAAGCTCCGCAGGAAAAAGAAGAAGAAGGGGGAGCTCATCACTCTCCACAAAGGGAATTTTTGCCCCAACCATCTCCAGAATTAGCATAAATTCGATCTGCTAAAGCCACAGGAAAAAAAGGTAGAATGTTACTCTTCCCCTCACTAGTTATTGCAATTAAAATTAAAGCTAGGAGGCCCTTCACCAGGTCATCATCCAAGAAGGAAACTATTGAAAAATAGGTCATAACAAAAGATCCTTTCAAGAGGAAGGAGAAAGGAAAAATTGAGACAGATGAAAAACATATTGAAGTCATAGACATAACCACTCCCCCTGAGAACCCTACCTTCAAAAGACTGACCAGATAGCTTAGAGAAGCCAGAAAGGAGATTACTGAATTGAAGGGACAAGGATTGGATGAGAGGAAAAAATTGAGTGGCCTTATGGATATGTATTGAGAAACCATTGACGAGGCCAAATATACAGCAAGGAGATTCATGCCCCTCCATAGGAAGCTTAGGAATTTATACAGGCAGAACAGGGATTTACAATCTCAGATCAGAAAACTTAAGCTGGAGTTGTAACCTTTCAAGGAAGAGTTATCCCAAAGGAATTTGAATGTGTTGGCCCAAACGGAAACCAGAAGGAGTACTAGAGGTGAAGTGAAGTGGCTCAAAGAATCTCAGTTTTGGAAATGATTAGCCTTGCATTTTTGAAGATTTTGGAGAAGTATTATGCCTATATCTGAATTTTCATTCATACATCCTATTAGGAGGGTTCTACGGGCTTATCTACCTTTTGGAAAATGTTTTTGGGTATTTTTGTCTCAAGATGGAAAAATTAGATAGTTACGGGACATTTCGTAGCGCCTGGCATTGTGAAATAGTCTACACATTCGGAGGCTGCAATTTCACTGTGAACTCCGCTGTGAGATGGTCTACAAAGTTAAAGTTGCAATTTTTCTACGAAATCTGATGCAAAATGGTCTAAACAGTTAAAGATGCAACCTCAATGCGAAATGGTCTACACAGTCACACATTGCAACTTCGCTATGAAATCCACTACAAGCTAGCTAATATAGTTAGTGCTACAGGATTCGTTGCCAACTCCTATTTTGATGGGTTTTAAGAGGATCATTGGATACTAGATGGCTAGTGGAACATGGCACAATGAGTTGGAAGTCAGTTAAAGCTAGAGGTTACCTAGAAAAAAAGGAAATGTGCTCAAAGGACACCTCACTATGTAATATTAGGGTGTTAAGATGGTTGCCAACATTTACCTCTTTTATAGCAGTTTGTTTTTTCCACTCTCTAGAGGTGTAAGATTTACCATTTTAGGTGGTAGAATCC
Organism: Picea engelmannii; assembly: GCA_009831015.1. Classification (NCBI taxonomy): domain Eukaryota; kingdom Viridiplantae; phylum Streptophyta; class Pinopsida; order Pinales; family Pinaceae; genus Picea; species Picea engelmannii. The sequence continues at coordinate 104,576 of ML834321.1, forward strand.
TATGTTAGAGGATCAAGCTCACATTGTAGGCTATGATTCCTTGTTTAGGCTATAAATGAAACATTAGAAGAAATTGATGGGTTCGAATGGTTAATGTAAAAGACCTTTTGATGATTTTAATGAAACAAATATTAATCTAGTTTTTGATGTATTATACTTGATGAAATCTTGTTTAATGGAAGTTAGTTCTCTTTTTTCCATCTTATTTCTCTCACTCTGAAATTGTATTTTCATTGAAGGATCCAAATGATATTTTGTAGTTGTATGACAATGGATGTTTGATTGTGATACTGTTATTGCTTTTCTCAGGGTTTTGTTTGCTTGGATTTAAGAAGTTCTTGTATCTGAAGCATTTCCCTCCTTGGTATACTAGCATAGTCTGAAGCTAGTAGTAGATTCATTTCATTTTCATACTAAGTCTGCCTCCTATCCACACTAATCCTCAAAACCATGACCTAAGTTAAAAAAGACCTCTTTTGTTGTTTCACTTTACCCAAAATTTCCTTTGTTTTGACATTTTTGAACTGAGTTTTATCGATTTGACACCACATTTGAAAAATTATCTCATAAACCTATTGATGGGTACTGAGCTTGCACTTTAGTATTCAAAGTGTAACTTTCAGTGCTAACAGGGCCCACTATCATGGACCCCACCATTTGTGGTACTAAAAGGTGCAGACTTATTCATCACAAAGTCAACCATTCCCCAAATAATTGTTTCACCTTCACACTACAAACTGACAACCCTGAATCACTATGAAATCCTCACAATATTGCATCGAGAGAAAAAACCATTTGAGTATTTATTTTTGAAGACTCGCCAACGAGATCACATACCACATGTATGGTCCATTACAGAAGAATCTTCATAGGTAATCAATTGTAGGATTTCCTTGCTTAAAACATTAATGCCTAAAATCATGTAATGTCAAAACCCCATGGCCTTTGAATTTCCCGAATGAATTCCCCGTGCATAACCCATAGTACCCTATCCATCAACCTTCTCCCATTCCCACAAATCCACTCACACAGATACACGCTTCCATCCTGTATAATAACAACAAATGACGATACTTCTCTTATACACGCATCACCCAACCTAACCTCACACATACAAGATCCCTATGGAATAGATAAAGTACATTAAATTACATGTAATTTCAAGTAAGTAGAGGATAGATTTAGGTCGAATAATTTATTTTTTTAAGATGGTTGATAACTAATTTGGATTTTTAAGTATCGAAAGACTAATGGAATGAGAAGCCAAATATGCAGAGGCCAATTTCCACGCTCATGATTTAAACAAATGGCATCCATATCCCTACTCACACGAAGCATACAAGTTACGAGTATTGAATGACTTGGGAAAGATGACAAGGAAGAGATAAAATTTGAATCACCAACTCATACAAGATCATACAGACCTCAGGTGATTAATGATGACAACGTTTGTTGTGAACGGGAAAATCCAAGCAAAACAATGTTAAGGACACCTTGGCCTTATTATCATACATCAACAAAGACCTCCTGAAATGTTATAAAAGGAAGTAGATAATAGGGAAAACGTCATTACTTAGAAAATATATGGGTAGTGCATGAGTTTTCTTAGTTGCAACAATAGGAGTAACACTCCTTCATCGAGTTATTTCTTCCAGGAGTAACAAGAAGGATTCAGCAAATCCAAACCAGTGAGGAACTTCACTTGTTTTCGCAAGAAGTGGAGTACTTGTCACCAAAGAAAGCATGACACAGTTAGAGAGATGACAGTAATACATAGTTTGATATAACATCCATCCAGATCAAAACAAATAGTCAAGTCAAAACCTTGTTGCAGGAAATAAATGAACATTCAAATTTCAATAGATATTCATGTTTGCAAAAGGGTATGGCTAGGGAGAAGGGTTTCGTCTTATTCTCGGTCAACTAGTTTTCCTAAAACCTCATTGCAGGTTTTCATTCAATGAAAAGGTTCACCTGTAGTTGGCCATCATCTAGACCAAATTTTCAGGGGAAAATCCCTTCACCCCCAAAGATTTAGAGATTCTCACCTTCCTAGGGAGCACCATAGTAGGAAGGAATATTATGTAATGATTTATTCTGGCTCCAAAAAATCCAAATGTAATGGGAATGGTAAGAGTACGGAAGTTGTAACCAAAAAGTCATGTAATTAGGAAGTCCAACAGCCCACCCTAAGGTATATAGGAAATACAATGAAATAGAGAAAGAGAGGGGGGGATGGAAAGCCGAAATTCGGTATTGTATAATTCTTTATTGGACTAAAAGGTGGATTGGAAATCTCTCTACTTTTTTTTGAATTCCTCAAAATGTATTATTTCTTCGAAGGAGGATAATATAAAGAACCTTCATGGTTAATTTATTGAAGAGTGCATTGTTGTTGATTATTTTCTGCAAATGTTTCAGTTTGTCATTTTTTCCAATTGTCATTTGTAGGAAATGATTGTGAATGAATTATGAATTCAATTATAATAACATGTTTATGAACATCTATATACAAAAAAGTACTACTTTTGTTTTGAACATTAAATTATAGACCTATAATTGATTCTTCTATTGTTAAATAGGACTGCAACTTCTCTGTAGAAATATTACTGCACTTACATATTATAATAGATATGCATTTAGAATTTGTCCTAGATCTAATGGAAACTACCATAATTTAAAACTATACTAGGAAATGGAAATTTGCAAGGAAACAAATTAACTTACAAACCCTATCAACTGATAGATGTGTCAATAAATTGAATTTGAGACTGAATTGTTTAGATATTCATTACAGAGTTGACATATGCATGCAACGACTCAAAGCTAGGTTTCAACCAAAGAGAAATGTAACATCCCCACTATAATCCCCGGTTTAATTAATGTTTAATGTAGATATAATATGTGTCTACGACCAAGCGATGTAATAACTGAATTGTATTTTTGAATGTTAATAATAAAATGTGATGTCAACTACTAAGGGGACATGGACAAAGATGGGGGATGAATTAATCCACAAGAGATGAGAGGATCTAAGAGAATGGCCAAGAGGGGTCCAAGGGGGAAATACCCATGTATATTAATTCAACCCATTTTTTCCTAAATTTTCTATTGGTATATGAATCTTCGAATTTATGATTGAGTGTTCCTAAAGCTAATCATTGAATACATGTAAGAGGGTGGGTGTGAGTGGTCACATCCCATAGTTATTGGGCACATGAGGGATTGATCACAATCATCTTGGGGAAGTATGTGAGTCAAGAAAGAAAGCCAAAGGAGAGGAAATTTGTATGGGTAGCTACAACAGTTCGACACATTCGGTTTTTGGTGCATGAGCACCAAGAAGAAAGGAAGAAAGAGAGATTGGATCTGGAATATCCATGGAGGGAGAATTATAGAGAATGATAGACAATTTTTGGAGCATTTTGGAGCTGAATATTGAAGAACCATGTTGTCAGTCCTGAAGAGTGAACTTATGTGTGAGTTTCACTGTAACAACAAGTGTTTGTTGTTGTTTGTTGGTATTTTTTCCTACCAACAAGTTCCCTTGAGTTCCCAAATAACATATTCATGGTTACATGTTCCAGAGAAACCCTAATAAATGAATGGTATGCCCAAGGTATTGATATCCATGAACGAGAACATTCCTTGGGTAGGGAAGGTCAAGAGGAAGAGATATGGTGGAAAATCAGGATAGTTGTAGGAGAATACAAGTAGGTTGTGGGATTTCTGAGCTCTGATTGGACAATGAGAGACCACCATATTTTGTGTATTACTAGCCTCAGGTCAAGGGTGACTTATTATTGATATTTTGAACAACAATTCTATGGTTGGGTGGAACGTTCGTCCCAAGCGACTGGTTGTGCAACTAATTTAAAAGATAAGTGTTTTAGTTTTTTTTGATCTTGTATTTATAAGTTAAATTGTTGTGCATGAACTCTTTGTATTTGAGAAGAATTAATATGTTGCTATGTTGGTTTATTAGTTGCATTTCATGTCCATTTTATCATGTTGTAGATGCATCTAATTTATGGTAATAGAAAATAGTTAAATATGTATGTAAATCATAGCTAGAAGCTACAAGAAATTGAATTAGCTGTAAAAAACTTAATTTTAAGAGTATTATGCACCATAATGTTCCTCAGTTTGGTTGGGGGATGTTACATTATGGTATAAGAGAATCTGGTTCAAACATCGGGCTTGTATGGGCCAAGGCAGATGGGATTTGGAAAAAAATGTGTTGTTGCAGACTTGTCTGTGAAGAATTTGGGGGAAAATAGAGAGAAATATGAGTGAAATCCCCAAATTCAYGAGAAAAATATGAGTTGRAATGACTMATAATTTMTTAAGAGGTTMAATGGAGCCAAATTGAAAAGTTGCAAAATGGAATTYGACTTGGAATGGTCAAATTTCAAGTTTTAATGGTTGTTATAGAGTTATCGGAAGTTTGGTGAATCAACAACCAAGATTGTGTTTGATCTCGCAATCAACGACCTAGATGCATTTGGATAAATTTAAAAATTAATAAGGTTTTGATTGTTTGAAAGGTTGAGTAAATCAATGGCCAAGATTCATTTCAGTGGTTGGGAAAATTTATAAGATCGATGGTCTTTACTCATTTCGGCCATTGGGAAGTTGGAGCATAATTTGATGGCCAAGATCATCTTGAGTGAGAGATCAACGACCCATATTTACCTAGGTTTTTGGTCAATTTTTCTAAGTGTCAAAATTCGCCAACATAATTCCTTGATGGCCTATGGTCGAGCATCAACCAATTCATGAAATTTTTCAGTCGAATAAGAGAAATGATTGATGGTTGATGGGCCAATGGTCAAGCATCGATAGAGCTTGACGAAGTTGGTAGATCAATGGTCAAGATTAGTTTTCAATGAGGTATCAATGGTCCAAATTCATAAGAAGTTTAGTCAAAAAAAATTCTAAGTGTTGGAGTTTTCTAAAGGAAATCATTGATGGTCAGTCGTCAATCGATTCAGTGAAGTGTTTTGAATCGAGTAAGAGAATTTGTCGATGGTCGATGGGTCGATAGTCAGGCGTCGACTGATTCGCTGAGGTGTTCTATTCGACCAAGAGAAACAAGCAATAGTCGACGAAGGAAAGAGGGTGATGATGTGTCATGCCATATTAACATCTATGTGTCATTCCATGTGAGCATCCATGTGTCATGCCACATCATCCAAGTTGACATATCAAAATGATGTTTCATGCCACATCAGTATCCATGTGGCATTCCACAATAGTAATTGCTACATTAGCCCATAAGTGGTCGACGAACGATGGTCAGGTCGGTTAAATTCGGGAAGTGGTTTTGTCAGTCAGTAGGTATCACCGAAGGTCGGGCATCGGATAAATTGGTGAGGATTTTTCATTCACCAATGCAAATCATCGACAACCAATGATCAATGATCGAGTTGATCAGTTTAGCATTGTATCATGAATTGGTTGTCGAGGGAATGGATCAATGGCTAATGGTTGGGTCAATTGTTTGGGAAAAAAATTTCGTGCATCTAAAGGAAAGTGTCAATCACCGATCATTGATGGAGCTCGGATCAACGGTTTAGATTATGGAGTTCTAGATTGAGGACCTAAACAACGTTTTGAGGAGTTACAATTTTATAGATTGAAGGTATCATTGGAACTACATATATTCTTTTATTTAAATAGAAAATAATGAGGAGATCTTTCCAATGAGCTAATCTATTTGCAAAACAAAGCTCGTATGAGAAAATTACAACCAAAATAGTAAGGGTAAAATTTCAGCACCATATTACTTTCAAAGGGCATAACTCCTTGCTCAAAATTCTGTTTGGGGCACAAGATTAGTATATGGAAATATTATGAACCATAGAAGACATCCATGGAGCTAGATTTAGAATCAGGGTATGTAAAAAGTGCAGGAAGAAAAAGAAGACACGTGTAGCATATAGGGGTAAATTGGGTAAAACAAACTAAAGTTCCATGGACCATAAATTTCATCTTGAAGCTCGGATTTGAGAAAAGGAATAATCGCTAGAATGGTCTTGAGGAGGAGAAGTGACCTATCCACCAAAATTTTTTATTTGGGAAATAAAATTTCCATAAATTCATAAATATATTTTTCTATCAGTAAAAGAGTGGAAATTGCAGCATGTAAATGTTGTAACTTTTCGCTCAAAACTCAAATTGAGACATGGGTACAACCGCTGGAAAGTTATTTCAGAGAGGATTGCATCTAAGGAATTAAATTTTGATTTGGTGCATTGTGTCATTCATAATTTGGTATAAAGAGTAACATGTATTCTATATGATGAAATGTTTCATGTTATGCATGTCTCACAGTAATTATTATATGCACATTTCTTGCAGAATTAAAGGTACAAAAAAGAAACTTTGCTTCTTATATGAGGGATGTAGTTATGGAAGATGTTGACGGATTGTATAACCATGAGGACGATATCATAGGTATACATGTCAACATGGGTAATGTTGAGATAGAGTCTAATGGGAGAAGAGACAAATAGGAGCATGTAACCATGAGAATCCTACATAGAGAAGTGTAGAGCTATAGAGATGACAATGAAAGGATTATGAAATCTCAAGAAGAGATACTTAAAATTTTGAATATGTTACATAAACAAGTTAACAAATACTTTGGAACCAAGTAGGAAGCTAGTTCTAAACAAGTGACTACATCTATATCCCAAAGAGAAAGGGATGATCATGGGAATGACAAGCAGTCAAGAAGCATGAGCAACCACCATCATTATCTAAGGAAATACACTAGAATAAATCATGCAAGTTCAGGGCCAGGGAGCAGGGCACAAAACCTAGATAGTTTATTTGTCCATCATAGGTAACCAATGTACCAACTGCCAGCTCCATTGCACTCTAAGTATTGGGTTGTGTGCCTGATGGAGTGTTGGAACGCGTACCGGATGGGGTGTTGGATGAAGTGTCGGATGAGGTACCAGATGGAGGATCAGACCGTAATTTTTCCCTGTTACAAACAAACCATGCATTAATTCTTTTATAAACATTGAACTGAACTGAACTAAGCTCAAAATCATTGTAAAAACATCAATTACACATACCTGATGAGAATCCACGATGAATCAATATAAAAACATTTGAAATTCCTTCAAAATGGCCAATAGCATATATAATATCGATGCAAAAAGTATTCAATCATCGCAATAAAACAGTCAAAATACAAACCCAACACATAGTCATCTACGAATTGTTATTCCTCAACTATCTATCAATCTGTGCCTAGATTCAGAAATTGGATCATCTTCTAGAAAATAACAACACAAGAAACTAACGCATTAACACCTTGATAGACTGGCCATACGCCTCTGCGAAAGGAACATGCAAGAGGTCCATGGCTAGAAAACTAGGGTCGCAATCAAGACTGAAATTATAGACACTATTGAAGTTGTAGCAATGAAACACATCCTTGAGAATGGGGTGGTGAATTGACATGGACATGGAGGTATGCCCTAAGTGGCAAATAAATGCATGACAACTGGAGTGGTAAGGTGGTTTGGACAACAAGTTTTGGGAAAACGTTGACTCTATATACATGCCTTCGACATAAAAATTGAGTTGTTTAGTATATAAGAGATTATAATCTTTATAATACTCATTTCAATAAATGTGAATTTTACAAAATTAAAATTAAAATAATAATTAAATTATATATATATATATATATATATATAATCATGAGTGGCAATCAAGGCCAAGACGATGTGACAATTCGGTATAGGCGGGTTTATGAGGGTGTCTTGGGGGAAGTTCCTTCAACTTTAATGCCAGGGTTGTCATCTCCTCTTCTCGTGAAATCTCGTCCCACTCATTTCCTCTTCTTGTTCGGCCCATTTTCTCCATGCTTGACTGAGAATGATGTGCAAAGAACAACCATAGACCGACCGAGAAGGTAATCATGTAGTGGCCCAATAAAGTTAGAATTGATGATGGGAAACTTGAAAACTATGATAACTCTCATGTATCTTGATAGCCATGATAACTCGCATTACATTCTTTTGATATTTTGATAGGAAAACTTCTTACTTATCAAAAAACATTATTGTAAAATAAAATAAAATAAAATCATATATATATATATATATATATATATATATATAATTCATCAATATTAAATTTTTCAAATATATATAAGTTGATCATTTTAATATAATTTGTCAATATTAATTTTTCAAAATATCATTGTAAAATTATTATTTATTGATTTTAATTTATTAATTTGTTAAATTATCAAAATATCATTGTAAAATTATTATTTATTAATTTTAATTTATTAATTATGCCGAAGGCATTCTTTAGTGTTAGTTTTTTTAGAAAACCTATCAACTGGTTGACAAGTTTTCTAAAACCATTCTTCCAAAACTGCCCTTAGTCATGTTTGCACCAGTCTGACATAATTACCTCAATCTTACATCAAACGTATTCTTTAGTGTTAAGTTTTTTAGAAAACCTGTCAACTGGTTGACAGGTTTGCTAAAACCATTCTTCCAAAACCCCCTTAGTCATGTTTGCATCAGTTTGACGTAATTACCTCAATCTTACATCAAACGTATTCTTTAGTGTTAGTTTTTTTAGAAAACCTGACAACTGGTTGATAGGTTTTCTAAAACCATTCTTCCAAAACCGCCCTTAGTCATGTTTTCATCAGTCTGACGTAATTACCTCGATCTTACATCAAACATAATTACCTCACTTGTACATCAAACAGAACAGTATGCACTACTTTTTGCTACACCGCCTTTTTCCAAACAGTGCAGTATGCTTGGAGTCATTTTCCAAAGGTCTATGTTAATAATCGGTGTAAAATCTTTGCTTATGGATTTTCTCTATTGGTTTGCAGATCATGCATTGCGTGTGATGGGCCAGACTAAATCCATTTCTGCCTAGGGGGCAATTTATTCCAAAGGGCTCATTCGTCAGTGCTTTTATTTCACCATTAAAAACCACCTTATCACTCCAGCTGTCGGGATGGCATCCAAAGGCCGCTAACAAACAAAAATATTTTTGCAGGGGCATGACTCAAACTCATGATACTTTTGGGAAAACGAGAGGAAATTATGGAGAACAACGGTTGTTTATGTGTTTTGGATCATCGGTCGGGTCAATTGACTCTGAAGGGATTCCTGGGAGTGAAGGGGGAGGAATCAGATACTTTCACGGCGAGATTGGGCGTCGAAGTTGGTTTTAAGGTGTATCGTTCATCAATTACAGATAGGTCGGGGGTTTAAAACTTCTGACCAGGTTTTCAGTGGCTCATCTATCGATAACGTTGGAAGGTGAAGAATTGTTTTGATATGACGAGTATAAGAGGTTCAAACAAAAGATAAGGCCTGTTTTGATCAGTTGAAAGTGCAAGAGTTCCTGAACCAATATTACTCAGAGAGCATGAGATGAAGATTTGATATGGTTGAAAATATTTTAAGGGATTGCCCTATTTGAGTTGATCTACTTTCTCAGGGAGAGCTTAAATCCAATTCTTCTTCAAGACTAGAGAAACTAAAGTAGGTGAGACCTGCTATATAATACAGATAGTTATTGTTTTTTCAATAAAATGCTTCTTTTAACTATCAATAAAAATGGTACGTACACTTAAGGCATTTTATTAAAAAAAAAAAAATCAATTGCTTAAGCAGCCTCTACAAGTTGTGTCTCTTTTGCATCTCCCATGTCACAATTACAAAATTTCCACTTGGACTTAGATTCCATACAAAAAATACTAATATTCCTTAATATAACCAAGTCCAACAAACTGTCACGCATACTAAGAAAAACCCAGAAAACAAGAAGCATTAATTGGGCAGCAGTAGGGATTATTCCTATGTTGGGAGGAGGGTCTTCATGATCCTTGGGGGGTGGGCCCCACCCATCAATAGCAAGTTCAAATTCTAGTACAATGGGCTCCCATCCATCGTTCCCTTGTTTAGGCTCGGGGACTATGATATGCCCAAATGGACAAGTCTCTGGCCCATACCAGGCCCCCAAGAATCATGGACCAAACAAAAATGGCCTTCTTAGGTTCTATGAGAGGCTTCAACATGCTATGAAGTTGGAAGAGCCAAGTCTTCTACTTAGACTTAAACCTCCACAGCGTCTTCAGTTGCCCATTTTGAATGGGTTTTTGGCATAGTCATTTATATCTATAGATGGACTTGTACTTTCTTAAGGCCTTGGTTGTATTCCATTTCCAATATTTCCACCAAGCAGCAGAGGCCTGAAAGCCTTGGAAGGAATGATCTCTTTGATGCACTCAATAACAAGCTTGTCTAGGTTTGATAGATGAAATTTGGCTTTAAGCTCATGCGAGGGAACCGTGTCTCGAGTTTGTTTGTCAAAAATATCCTTAATCATGTGAATGCCCTTTCTGAAGAAGTGAAGGGTTGAGAACCAAACATTCTTA
>ML834322.1:4565-24668 GCA_009831015.1 Picea engelmannii
GAGTATTTATTTTCAATGCATGAGTGTTTACTTGATGATCTTGATTGTTGATGGGTTATTTGAAACATTCCGAGAAGACCTCCTGAATGGGAGCTAGTGTTTTCATGCCTACAACAACTAAGTCTTATTAAGTGGAATGCAAGAGTTAGGATTTGATTGAATCTTCTTAGATTAGAGTTAGATGCCTACTCCTGCATATATTTTTCTGGCATCATCACAAGCTTACGAGCATCCCTGGTTGATAATTAAATGAAAGCAATTTATGCAATTGAATTGACTCAACAGTCTGAAACCGTAGCTGGGACATAGATATGTGATTATATCGCTTATAGAGTGCTTAGCATCGATCATTCATCAATATTCAGTCCTTATTATACTTCGTTGATAACACAGAGCATCACAACATTCACTTAGATCTAAGGTATCTTAGTACTTAGCAACAGTAAAACAGATTAGATCCAGTAGATCAACACTAAGCATCTTCATATATATCATATCTACTATTCATACACATCTAATAAGCACAAAGCACATATATATCCACCTAAATATATCAAAGCACTTAGCAAAAGAAGAGATAGTGACGACAAGTCAAGGCATAAAGAATAACACATAGATTTACGTGGTTCACCCCCACCCTGGGGATACATCCACCAACTCTTCTTCTTTATTATCATCGGCCAATCGGTTACAAGAACAAAGCCATAGAAACCCTTACTTCGGATAGGACAAAAGATCTGCACAGCTCGCTAGATCCTTCTTCCTTGCCTTTCAACACTAAGCCTTCTATATATTCACACAGGGACTTGCATTAAGCTCTGCAAGTCTATACATAATGCACAAATATCTCGATCACACAGATCCCTTCTTGGCAGTTAACCCATATCACATAGATACAATACAATCCTCCCTTCTACTAGATGTTTATTTATACATTACAAAAGTGGGCCTAAACGTGGGTAAACCCACGGGCCGACATCACTTTCCCATTACATTGTCCCAAAACCCAAAAAGGGGACCGAAAGTGGGCCGAGATCCCTTGATCTCTTATTTTTCTAGAGATCCTTCTTTGACAGGCTGTCGAAGTCCCAAAAATGGTCAAATATGAACAAGTAACTTCAAAACTTGGTCAAGGGACAACGAGCCCCCAACACTCACTTGTGACTCGTACTGATTCACTATGATTTGAGCAATTCTGCCTCGAACGCCTCGAGTTGCTTTGACCTGGTGAAATGATACTACCTCTTGCTCAGTGAACTCTTGGATGAGTGCATCATTGATTGGTCCTTCTAGGTGCTGTTTTGCTACACTCACAGCTTGCTCAAGTTCTACTCCTTGGATTTCAACTTCATTGAACAGTTGGCATGCATTCTCTTGCACTGGTTGAAGTCGTTGAGAGACTTCCATCACTTTGGTCTGGATCATGTGGATTTGTTTCTAGGCCATGCGTTGCTATGGAAACCTCTTCATTCTTTCAACTGGTGACAAGGCCTTTAGCTACACCTGCAACGTATTTGCATGCTGCTTTGCTTCTTGGAGTTGTGACTCCAATGCTTGTAACTTTGGATTCTATGTGAGGTTTTCATACGTCTGAGCGCTCCTAGAGATCAACTTCTTACACTTCAAGGAAAGAGATTTCATTCTGCCAACGACACTAGGAGAAGTTGCCTCTCTTAGGTCTCTGATTTCTTGAGGAGTCTCAGGCACAGTACACATTTCTAGGTCTACGATGCGCTGCTGAAGCTGCTAGATCACTTCTTCAAGTTGTGCCACCTATTGTGGAATTCATTCTTCAACTCTTACTTCCATGATGGTCACAGAGTGAAGTTCTCTGTTGACCAGTTCCTTTACTTCTAGCTTCTCCACGATCAACTGCTCCTTGCTCTACTGTAGCTCTTCTTTCTCTTTGTCCCACTGCACTTGAAGATAAATTTTTTCTCATTTGGCAGCACTGCGTTGCTCGACAAGTACTCCCTGTACCTATGTCAAAGCCTGGATGGCTTGCATTGTCTCTTCCTAAGCTCATTGAAGGCGAGCTTCAAATTTATCGATGATCTGGTGCAATTGGGCTAGCTCATCTCCTAGTTCTACTGTTCCTACTGTCAGAGGCGCAGTGGAGACTGCGCGGCTAGAATGGAGTGCCTGTTGCACTCCTTGGAGTTCAACCTCGATACGGTTATACATCTGCTCCTGCTTCACCTCCTACTTCTCTAATACCTCTTGTGAAGCATCATTCACAACTGTTATGATGAAATTAAAATCATCCAATGTAAGGGTAGTTCGCATCTTGGTTACAGGGGTTCTAGGTTTCTTCCGGGAGGAATATTTCGGAGGCGAAACCTTCCTTTTCTTCGACAAGTCTTCTTCGTTCCAAGGTGGTGGTAGTTCACCTTTTTGTTGTTCAATTTATGCACCTTCGATCTCTTCGCCATCACCCCCTTCGTCTGGTGAAATGGATGCAGTCCTCATAGATGTGTTGTCTACATCACGAACCTCTTCAGGCTTCTTCATCTTGCTTGGTCTGGGTGTATCCTGCGTAGCTTCTAGGCTATCTACATTGGAAAACTCCGTAGGGTTGGATGGAATAAGGAGGTCCGCCGACCATTCCTTAGAGATTTCCTCTAAGTCTTCCTCTATTAGCTTGTAATATGACTGCAGATGCTGCTTGTGCTCATTAGCATGCACTGTTATATAAATGAAGTGGCGGTCTGTGCTGAACTTCATTAAGGGTCGGAACCTATGGAGGGTATTCGAGGTCATCTGAGGCTCGGATTGGATGGATTTTTTCAAATGGTTGTAGTAAGTATGGAAGATGACATTGGATTTCCACTCCTTGTACATATCGTTAGAGTACCACAAGGTACTGAACTTCGCGGCCAAAGGTTTGAAGGGCTTGATGTCGGGGAAGGTCGTACCTTCCAGCATTTCCCATGCAATGAATGTGATTAGGATGAGAAGCTAGCTAAAGTGGAACTCATTCCATTGGTCTTGCGCTTCTCTGCAATCAAACTCCAGCTGGTTTACAAGGTACTATGCCCAATTCATCTGTAGTCCCTCCGCGCACTTTCTTGTGAGGTCAACTACGAATCTAGTCACTTGGGTGGTCCGGTTCTTGCTAACTATCTTTCCTGTGATCATCTAACATGAGAGGCACACTGCGTTGTTCTAGATAGAGGTTACCTTGTAACCTCACCTGCCCTTCTCGACATCGCCATAAGTTTCTTTGATTCTCTGCGCTAATGCTCGGTCTGAGGTCTTTTGTAATGCCCATATATTTCTAAACATCATTAAGTTTCCTAAACATTTTATGAGAGTAAACTGAAACAAAACTTCATAGCATGATATTGACTTTTATAACAACAACTTCAGTAACTTAGATTTATCAATAAATACTAAATTCATGGCAGAATGAAATAAATACATAACTTAACAAGTACCTGGATCTGATGCTAATTTCTGTTGCCTCTTTGCCTTGCTGTTGCCTTTCTTCTCCCTGCTACACAGATCAACCCTGCCACAAATAGGAAAATAACTGCCCAAAACTATTGTCCTCCCTGCCAACTAGGAAAACTACCTAGCTCCAGGATATCTACGGATATCCTAGCCCTCCGTGCCCAAAACCTCCAGCAACTCAGTGCCTCCCCTGATCAAAAGCCATAGTCCAGAACTACTGTGCTCACAACAAATTTCATAGTCCTCAAAAAAATACAACAGTGCACAGAATTCGCTGCTCACAGCAAAACACAATCGTCTCCGTCGCTACAGCCCGCTCAACAAATACAGTCCGCAGCATCCATTCCCGTCGAATGGTGCGCACATCCCCCTCTTCCCGTCCCTTATTCCTCCCGGCCGACTCATGCAGTTACTACTCCAACCACCCTGCGTCCCCCGTCCTTCGTCATGAGTTAATGTTTTATCTCCTCAGGATCCATGGCTATCCCTCTCTGCATATGCCACCATTTTTATATCATTTTTCATTGATCTATTAGTTTTATTTCACAGGTCATTAAATGTGATCTGTAATTTGAATTATTACTCAGTTAACCATAATTAATTTCTTTTAATTAATTTTACTTTATAATCCTTAAGAATGTATCCAATTAGGGTCGTTACATCTTTCTAGGGTAAAAATCCCGTGGGTCAGGGCCATGGATGCTCAACCCTGTGATCTGATTGATCAAGGTCGGATCCATAGTGATGTGACGGTTCAACCATAAGTAACCTCCATGGTAGCAAGATAACAACAATTTTACGCATGCGTTTACTTCCTGGTGTCGGCTGAAGTGCGGGATCTTCATCACATTGAGCAGTGTGGACTACGAGAGGTTCTGGGTCCATGGTTGTGGGATAATATTTGAATTCTTGCCTTTAGTCCTGGTCAGATACTTGTGTTGGGCGAGCATGTTGTATGCCTTTTTGTTGCCAAGGTTGAAGTCACTAAACTTCAATGTTGTGAGCTTATCTTGGTTGGCTCGAACTACGCGTATCCCTTTCAGGAGGTGCTTTGTGACCAAAGCATAGTCAAAATATTTGGGCACATTGTCTCGGTTGATGGAACTTCTTAGAGGGGGTAGGTAGGCAGGTAGAATGCTCAGAATCAACTTGGAATTCACGATATCGTCTCTGTGCTTGTTTCTTGTCTCTATCGCAATTCTGGAAGTTCCTACTCCATGAGAAGTCGATGGAGAAGCTTGGACTCCTCCTGTTGATGATGCTTTCACACCTATAGACATCCTTCTTTCTGACATGACTTTCTCGGTCCGGAGATCAGTGAGTACTTCCTTCACAGATTCTTCAAGTGCACTAAGCTATTCGGACATACGCGCTCGAGATAAATTATCGGGGTCACAATGATCTTAGACACTGCTCATGAATGAACAATGAGGCGCAATGATCACTGTATATACTGGCTAATCTGCGGGCTTCAAATTCTCAATTGGAAAAAGTGTTCTTTGGGCATGGCGCGACGAGATAAATAGGCGATCTTGGCAATAATTTTCTTTGCAATGGGTATGAGCCTCATTAATTCGTGTTCTATCCATTATGGCGCAGTTCGATGGTCTGGTGATGAGTCATAAATTCTTTTCGATCCGTTCGGAGCGGCATTCGAACAGATATATCAGCCTCTAATGGCTATGTTGCTTCGCCACGATGAAGTGGCCTATGTTGTTGTTATGATATCTCGATGAAGTTCAAATTTTGTAAGTTTTCCTTCTGCGATGCTCCCTCTGGAATCTTCTGTAACTTTTCAATCTTAGCCTTCTTCTTACTCAGATTTCTAGCCTTCTTCCCCGTGAGCTTCGTCTCGGTGGTTCTTTTCCCATTCTGATTCTTATTTTTCTTGGACATAGTCACTTTGTGCTGCTGAGATTCTCTCCTAAGATTCAGGGGAAATACTTCTTCTATTTCTGAGAGAGATACTTCAATCTTCTGTGAGTCCTCTAATGTTCTTGTAGCTTTGACATCTAGGCTTCGGGTATCTGGTAGCTTGGATTTGTTCTCTTGTTCTTCAATCAATTGCGCGATCCTTCTGGTCATGAAATATTTTTAACTCGTCTCTGTTGTTGTAAAACCTTTTCTTCTTCCTTCTTTCTGGCTTGATCTCTCTCAATCCAAGGATTTCCAAGTAACATAGTAAACGGGGCGTTGTCCTCAATAAACTTGATAATCTCAAAATCTTCCTCTGTCAAAGTTCCATTGACATTCACATATATCTAAGTGAGCCTTCCACACAGGTTCACCAGTTTCCCGCTGAATAACCCTATTCCTCTTAATGAAGGGGTCATATCATGCTTCCCTATAGCTTCCCAAGTTCTCTCTGGCATAATTTTCACTGGTGTTTCTTCATCAAGGAAAGAGTCAATGTCGAAGTCTCCTATTCTTGCTTCAATGCATTCATTTTCTTTAAATATCTATGGTAGCCTAACATGTCGGTGATCATTCAAGGTGTCTTTCATCTGCAACAATACCTTCTCTGATTCTTTCTGGGGTTCGGCTATTTCTAGAGATGCCTTAGGGTTTTCTTCATTCAGATTCATTCTTTCAAGCTTAGCAATCCAGATGTAAAAACTTTCGACTATTATTACCTTTATCAGAGCAAAGATCTTACCTCTTTTCTGCAGATCTGACCTCTTTTCTTCAGAAACTTCCACTTTTACCTTTCTTAGAGCACAAAGCGTTCAAATATTGCTTCTTTTCTTCAGATCCGTCCTTCCTTTCTTTTAGCACAAAGCTTTTCATATCAAGTGGAATACTGCGCACTAGGGCACAGATCCTCGCACAGAGCTTCCACAGGTTTAGGATGAATCTTTGCACAAAGTTTCCTCTTCCTCAGTTCCCAGCAATCATAGTTTTAGGTCCCGACAACAGAACCATTTGTTGGCACAAGGGCATACCCAAGGTTCAACGCTACAAGAGCGCACCAACAAAACCCTAACTATCATCCCTTTCAACAACACCTGCGAAGCAGATGAAGTCTCACCCGAGGTAGAGGCAGGGATGGTTGCAAGACTCAGGTGTCTACAACCTTAGCCAAAACACAAATCTGTGATTATATCACTTATAGAGCACTTAGCATCGATCATTCATCAATAGCCATTCCTTATTATACTTCGCAGATAGAACATAGCATCACAACATTCACTTAGATCTAAGGTGTCTTAGTACTTAGCAATAGTAAAACATATTAGATCCAGTAGATCAACACTAAGCATCTTCATATATATCATATCTACTATTCATACACATCTAATAAGCACAAAGCATAAATATATCCACCTAAATATATCAAAGCACTTAGCAAAAGCAGAGATAAGCATGACAAGTCAAGGAACAAAGCATAACACACAGATTTAAGTGGTTCACCCCCACCCTGGGGCTACGTCCACCAACTCTTCTTCTTTATTATCATCGTCCAATTGGTTACAAGCACAAAGCCATATAAACCCTTACTTTTCACAGGACAGAAGATCTGTGCAGCCCGCTAGATCCTTCTTCCTTTCCTTTCAACACTAAGCCTTCTATATCTTCACACAGGGACTTGCACTAAGCTTTGTAATTCTATACAGAATGCACAAATCTCTCGATCACACAGATCCCTTCTTGGAACTTAGCCCATATCACATAGATACAATACAATCATCCCTTCTACTAGATGTTTATTTATACATTACAAAAGTGGGCCTAAACGTGGGTAAACCCACGGGCTGACCTCCCTTTCCCATTACATTGTCCCAAAACCCAAAAAGGGGCCGAGATCCCTTGATCTCTACTTCGTCTGGCGCTCCATCTTCGACAGGCTATCGAAGTCCCAAAAACGGTCAAATATGACCAAGTAACTTCAAAACTTGGTCAAGGGCCAACACCTCTCACACTAAAGAGCTTGAGCATGGATGATCCAATTGAGTTGTTGTATTTTCATTATGATGTATGTTTGATCATTTAGTTGTTATGACTGTGTTGCTTAAATATACTTCAGTGTCTGAAACTTTGAATCCAAGAGGATCTTGTGTTTGAGTTTTTCTTCCTTAGGCTACTAGAAGACCTGATGTCCATAACAGACCTCTACATTATCCTCACCAAGTCTTCCTTATATTCACCTTTAATCCAACTTACTGACTGAATTTGAATCAAGACCTCATTTGCATGTGCATACTAGTCCATTTTATGAGTTAAAGCGATATCATCTTGAGTCTGCACCCATTTGACCCCCCTTAAATTTATTCATTGTGACATACAAACTGATGGGTACTGGGCTTACCTCCCCTGCAATGAGGAGGTGACTTCTAGTGCTAACACCTTGTAAACATGTTGACATCAATGATTGGTGTTTACATCAATGTTGGTATTTCCATCAATGCCAAAGGGGGAGATTGTTGGATCATGTTGTCATTGATGCCAAAGGTTTAATTAATTGATGTCAAAGGATTGATGTCAAGTGATTGATTGATGCCAAAGGATTGATTGATTGATTGATTGATTGATGTCTTTTCATAGCATGCTAATGTAATATGTATTGTCCTAGATGAAGATGGATCAATGAGTTTTCATTGATACATGTTGCATAGATGAAGATGGATTGATGTGGTTTCATTGGTATATGATGCATTGTTGGATTGATGTAAAGATGAATCATTATTGTCTTATCATGGCTGATAAGGAGTACAAATGGACGAACTCCAAAGTGGTCCCCTTATGGTGAAATCCCTCATGGGAAGATGCTTTGTGGTTGAGTTATCCTTGAAGTATGGTTGGAGAACCCATGCTTAAATGTGGAATAATGAGATGAAGATCAATGAAGTTGTTGGTGAAACTAACCAAGATGGATAGTTCTTGTCATGCCATTTCCGGTGGTATGTGGAATGTCACATAAGTTCTCATGGTTTGAGAGTTATGGCCTTATGAAGATGAAGGACCCTCATATGTTGGCTTGAAGCTCCAAGAGGTCAAAGAAGTCAAAGTGCTTGAAAAGAAGAAATTATTATTTAAATGGTAAAGAAAAGTGACAAAGTCAAGGAGGAATATTTAAATGATAAAGAAATGGAGAAATTTCTAATTATGGAAAGTGGTTAACCCTAAAAATGAGTAAAATAGGTTAAGTGACCTAGAAATGGGTTAAGTGACCTAGAAGTGGGTTAAGTGACCTAGAAGATGCTTCTAAAGAAGCTAATTGGAGAGTATAAATAAGAGGCAAGGGTCTCTTGTGTAGAGAATCTCTTAAGGGATCTCTTATGTATCTCTTGAGCATGTATTGAAGATATATTCTGAGAGAGAGAGTGTATGGAGGATCTCATGGACGCATCAAAGTTTCGGTAAGTTTAAGATCATGACGGAAAAATTCTCCGAAGTTCAGAAACCCTAGTTTATGAGGTATACACGGGCTGTAGTGAGTTAGGGTGCATACATACACGGGATGAATGAGGATAGGGCACGTACAATGAATGAATTCATGAAGACTTGTGGTTGAGATGATGACGGGCTCTTAAAGACTGAAGCAGGTTCCAAATATGCATTCTATGGGCTTAGATGTGCCATAGAAATTATGTTATGGTTACATTGTTGTCTTGATGGATACTCTTGCTTGTTGTGTAGTGAATGCTTAAGGAATTCTTGTTATGGATGTTGTGATGTGGTTTGTGTTGGTTTATATAGTGTGCAACACTCTTAGTACTGATATGATTGCCATAATATGTTGATTGCTTATACATGATTGAGTAGCATTCATATTGTATGGTTGAGGAGCATGAGTAAGTTGTTGGAGAGCTTGGATGTGTTGTGATTGGTTATGGATTAGATTGGACAGTGAAAGACAGAAGAGAATGTGATTGAAGGTTGCAGCAGATCTTAGTTCGTCTTGAAAAGAAAACCCTAAGTACTCAAATGTGATACACAAGTTGTAGTATAGACTAGTCGCATACATACGCGAGTTGTACTACTGGTAGGGCGCATACATACGCATGATGCACTACCGACAGGTCGCAGACCTGTTGACAGATTGATATGTGTTGAGGATTGTTGCCTCATCTCAGTTGGTGTTGAGTGCGTAAGCTGGGTCTTGCATTATAGAGCTGGTGCTCTTGTAGAGTTGTACTCTATTCAGTTGTTGTTGATAACCCAAGGATTGTAGTCCCTAATAAAAAGAAAATTGTACATACATCTTGTGTTCCTTGTGGTGATGATTTGTTGATGATATATTGTTGATATATGTTGCTGATATATGTTCACATTTAACTGATTATAAATGACAACAATAAGTAATGAGTAAATGGTGATGGCTAACTGATGATTTTTGTGAAAGGGAAGTTTTGGGAAAAAGAGTCCTACACTGTTCACCCCCCCCTCTCAGTGTAATCGGTGTGTCCAACATGAGGTATTTCAGACTTCTCCCCTTTTCTGATTCACCAAGATTGCTTTATGAGCATAAGATTAATAACACACTTGAGATAAAGAAGACTCTTTAGGTCCTTTGTGTGTGTGGTTCATGTGAAGAAACAACAATGTTTGAGATGGGAGTGCTTGAAAACAAATTTGTAAAATTTTAATAAATTTGATGAAAGAAAAGTATGTGAACTTGAAGGGTTCTTACTCTGCCTACTTAATCTCTAGGTGTTGTGAACCTTTGCAAAAATTGAAACTACTCCCAAAATGAAATTTGAAAAATCTTAAAGAAATTTGTTGAAGGAAAAATATATGAACTTTTAGGGGTTCTTATTCCACCTAATTAACTTCTAAATGTTTGTGAATTTTGAAAATAGATAATCACACCACAAAACCAAAAATGTGCAAAGGAAGGTTTTTCAATCTCTCACCTTTTTTTAATTTTCCAATATCACTTATGAGTGCAAGGAAAAAATCATACTAGAGGTTGGGGTGCTTTTAGGTCCCTTTTTAGTGTGATTTGTGATATTGACAAAGAAACAAATAAGTGAAGTTTTAAGATATCCATCCATGTGTAGTGATAAGTAAATAGGCCATCCACATGGAAAGTGTTAGGAATAAAGGTTCCACTCCCTAGACACTAAGTTAGCCAATCACTACAAAAATTAAAAGAGAAGACAATATCAACCTATAAATCCTAGAAAATTAAATTCTTCTACCTAAACTGACTAAACAAATTGCCTAAGGTCTAAAAACTAAATTCAGGTTGACCCTCATTGGTTTTTATAAATATAGTCACACAATTTGTGTCATGGGATAGTTAATCTTCCTACACCAAAAAATAAATTGGCCAACACACAGTTTATCCATGGGAAAATGTGTCTCTACCACAAAATTTTCACAAAATAGAGAGAAACAATCATGAAAATCCTTGAGTTCATGAAAAATGAAAATTTTAAAAATGTAGCCACTGAGGCTGATTGTTGGTTGAAAGTACATGTTGGTTAACATTCCTGCAAGTCACTAGAAGTTAGAAAATAAATAAAAGAAACCTAAGAAGTGATATTTAATGATCTATACCTAAGTGGGATTCACTAATCTGTGTTGGGGATTTTGGTGCGTTGGTGAGTAAAATCCCTTAATTTAGCTAGGTTGTGAGATAAATAATATATAATGGTTAGTTTTTGGATAAGCACACGAGAATCACAATAGAAAAATACAAACAAGAAAGTGTACATGAAACTAAACTACAAGTTCAACCACAAGAATGCCATTTAAACATAATAAATTGGAGGGGAACACAAATACTCATTTATTAATCCAATCATAAAAGTATAAAATGAGTAATATCACCCAGTGAGAATGGTTGGAAGCAAGTGGGTTCTTGCACTCTCCTTGGGATGGGTCCTTTTGCTTCTTGAAATATCCCTCTAACTATGGTGATTGAATAAATCTTGGTTCCTTGAGGAAAGAACACAAGAAAACATGAGGGAAATGAATGATAGAGATGACAGAATAAGATGATTGATCTCCAATATCATTCCTCCAACATAACTTTTCAATTATTCCTTCTTCAAATGCTTCCTAGTGGCTTTCATTTATACGAAAATTCTAAACTCCATGAAGAATTAGTTTCAATGTGAAAGATTTTCATTCAAATGGGTTCTCAATGCTTGAAAGAGACTTTGGAGGGGCATAATACTCCTCATTATTGGGATGATATTTTTAATTTCTCTTGTACATAAACCTAGTGAAACTTGAGTTAGACTTTCCACCTTAAATACGTCAGAGAGGTTGATCACATGTGTGTGTACATCTTCATGGGTATTGAAGGATATCTCACAAAAGTCTCGTGAGTGCCAATGAAGGAAGGACATGAAAGTGTATTAATACCCACTCTCAAGGGTTTATTTCTTGCTCTTTGAGGTTTTCTAAAGTAGCTATGAGGTAGTTATTGTGGGGAAATTCCCCCATGGTTGTGGGTAGACCATAACATATTAGTGATCGCTTAAATACCAAAAAATTCCAAGAAAATAAAAATAGAGAAGTCTATAACTACTTTGATCAAAATGACTAACTATTGGAAAAGAAGGAGACAAAACTTACTCAAGGTCCAACGATTGATGTAGGTCTATAGGTTGGAATATTTCATGCTCCTTCCTGAACCTACAAGACTTGCAAACACAAGACTACAAAGGAAGGTAGTTATCTTATAGCTAACTCTAGTAAATTTGATCAAAAGAATAAGTATTTTCAACAACTAGTGTTCTAAACAAATAAATATTCAAAATAATGAATCATACATAAAGAACACCAGAATTCGAGGGAATGAGTATCTTTATTATTAAAACAAAATATTTGAGGGGTAGTTGTTACCTGCTCTGTTGCAACATTGCTCCTTGAATAGAATCTAGGTCCCTCCACCCAAGCTACTACACATATGGAAAACCTCTGACTCTGATGCATGAATAGACTCGAAGAAAATCTAGGAATATTTCTTGGTCAGATAGGGGAGTGCATAGAAAGGACTGGAAACAAGGGTTTCCAAGTCTAAGGACTAAAGCAACAACAAGAATTATAAGGACTTGCAGACGGGGAAGGATGCAACCAACATAACTTTGCTTTAGGATTTATTCATTCATTACCTTTCTCCTCATGGTTCATTCTCTATTTATATCATCTCCAAGCAGTTGGAGACAATTGTGTACTAGAAAAAGGAGTTAGGAAGCTAACCAAACCCGTAACTCAACTCACAATTATGCAAAAATATATGTTTTTGAGCATTTAATGACATTTATGCGACTTTCCTTTTAGTAGCCCGCATATACACATGTTGTATAACTGTCCAGGCACATTATCCAGAGGAGGTATGGGGAAATGGTATCTGCAAGTAGTATATGGACAAGGCCAACAAAGTCATCAATGCTTCAATGGTGGCAATTGATGTTATAACAATAGTGTTATTATGATGTATTATTTCCATTGATGATTCTTTTGAATAATCACTTGAAAGTCTCTTATGAGCAAAATTGAGGCGATAACACCTCCAAAAAAAGACACAAAGTTTCAGACCCCAAAATTTCACTTATTTGACCTTAAATTGGAGGAGCTTCAATGATTGTTTGGATTAGACCAATTTTTAGAATCTAACCCAAACTAACCCTTATTGACCCCAAATTCTATATTCCCCATTCCAAAGCATCAATAAGATCATATATTCCCGTCACTTTAGAGGTGAGGTAGTCACCTCAAGGGGGGAATCCCGATGATCCTAGGGAGATTGAGACAAAAAAAGAGATGTATGGATGGAAGCCCCTAAAAGGTCAATTCTAAATGGAAGGGAGGTTGGAAAAGAGTCTTGGAAAAAAGTTAAGGGTTTCCAAATGAGTTGAGGAACCTGCCAAGAGTAAAATACCTGCCTAGTGCCCGAGACACAATGAAAACCAAGTGTGCTTGTAATATGTTGGGTGGACAAGCAAATTAATCTTGTTGTCCCTAATTGCAGAAATAATAAATTATATATATCAACATACAAAAGATAACAAAGGCTGGAAAATAAGTGCTAAAAGTGTAATTGAATAAGAAAGAGACAAGCTAGTGAAAGATAGCTTAACCCAACAACGATAAATCAGTACTTTAGCACATAATCAAGGCTAAAAACAAAACCTTACTATAGTGATATTTATCAGCCTTGTGGATGTAGAAAACCAAGCTTTATATCATAAAATTCAGCCAATGAAAACCACTTCTAACTACCTCAAAAAGTGCGCTAGTGTTAATAGTTTGTTAGGGAAAAATTGTAGCCAATTCCTAGGGTTAGTTTATGAGTTATCTAGGGTTATAGAGTTAGTTTTATGCAGCCCTAATGGATGTAGGTTAGTTTTGTAACATCATAAATTTATATTGGTTGAAAGAGGATGCCTCAATGAGTCAAGAGAGCCTAGGGCTCAAGGAACAACTTGCAAATGAGATAACTTCAAAACTTGAAACTTTCATGTTTACCAATGCAATGTTTCATTTCTCCAATGTAATGATTAGTCCCTTTGATTATGGGTTAATGGGGTAAACAAAAAATAGCCAAGGCTACTACCTCCTTGGGGGTATAAACGCTCTTATTACCCAATGCAAGTAGCTTAGCTAGGGTTTTAAAACTAAGGGGTGTATGCCCTTATACTTCTTTAGCAAAACCCTTGCAAACAATAAATTCTATGCTTAAAAAATGATGGAGCTAAAGTAGGGTTGTATGCACTTATACTCCGTACCTACCCTTAACAAAATAAACCTTGATGCTTGAATTGTATATGATAACAATAAATAAAAGGCTTACCAATCTAAATAGCAACAAGATAGACCATAACATGCCAAGATAGCCACCACAATAGCAAAATAATGACATCATAAGGTTAGCACATCATCATCATCAACTCCACAACCAAAGAGAAGCCATATCATAGCACAAGATAGCAAAAATCCTCAAGGGTAGTGAAAATTTCAGTCCAATACTTCTCACAATGGGAGACTTATGTTATAAAATGAGATCTTATGATCTCTATTTATACAAAATGTCACTAACATAGTTTTTCCACATTAGAAAGGGTAAAACATAAGACAAAGGGTCCACAACCCTTATGTTACCCCTTGAAATCAAATAATATTAAACAATTAATCTTTAAATTCACTTTTACACAAAAGAAAACCCTAAAACAAGAGGACACCACCCCTTTAGGGGACATTTTGACACTAGGAGCAACTCGTTGGAGTTGGTGATCCATAATTAGGCCACATGTCAATCATCTAGGCCATCTTCTCATGGTCAAGGCCTTCTTCTCCTCAAAACATCCATGTGTCAATGAGCCATGTCTTCACCACCAAACCCTAGCCCCTTAAGGTGATGTCAAGCCTCCAAAGGTGACGTTTTGCTTCTCTCAAGAAAAACATTTGGCATGTGAGGGATATGTTATGTATATCAAGTCATATTCTAGGCCTCCAAAGATACATCTCTCTCATTTGGCATGTGGGCCCTTGGCATCTAACCTGTGGGATTCAAGCCCCATGGAATCCCAAGATAGACTTGTTCCTCCAAAACTGTCCACCAACTAGGTTCTACAAAGACAAATAAGCACGCCCTCCAAGGATATCAAGTCATAATATCATGGTGAGTAAATCAAATCAATAAATGAGCCACGTAATCATGTGCATGAAATATTACCCGATCAAACAAGTAAGTGTTCAAAGACATTATGTGACTTTCCAATCTTGGATGTGGGAGGGTTGACAAGGTGTCCTATTGGGTAGATATTTCCCCGGGTCAAGGAGTGTTTCCGAGGTGATCCCTCTCTAAGTCATGTGAAGTAGATGAAGTGGTTAAGGATCAAGAATCACTGGGAATGAGGTTCATGACATACAAGGGGTTGTAGTGTCTCATTCATGGGTGCCTTTGTAGAGTGTCTGTGACACCTTAGTTTGCAATGCATTTTTTCCAAGCCCGTCCTCTTTCCATTCTTTATTTCTTTCATGTTTAAGGAATGAGTTGAAGGTTTCTGTCATGGCATGGTGTTTAGATAATGACAATGTCACTCACAAATACCTTGCGGAAACGAGAAGGCTGGCTCATGATGAGACCCCCTTTCTCTCAATTGTGCAACTGAGAGCCACTACCCTGACTTGGTGGCAAGATGATGGTAATTTCATACATCTAGATACCCATGATCACGATAGTCTGACTCTTGATGAGACCTCTTATCCTCCAACTAACCCCGTAAGCACTCACTATCATTTATTCTTGTGGGTCCCCCTTTTCTTACAAATAATCGTTTCATTTCTTTCATCAAGGGATCCCTGGTTGAAGCATATGGAAGGTTTATATATATAGGCTTTTATCTTTTTTAGACAACAACAACCCCTCTGGGCATTCATCTCATTCTTCTCATAGAATGAGGGACAACCCCTTCTTGGGTCAATACACCCTAAAATCCCAAGAGACAAGGAAACGAGGGTTTTAGGTGATGGAAAATTGGTAAGTATGGTCGGGAACAATACGATGGATCTTTAAGGGAGTTCCTAGTAGCAAACCCATTCCCAAGGAAGACCACTTACTAGGGCACAATGTCAACCACCAAGGTGAAACGAGGCAAAAGGCATAATGTCCAAGCATATGTCATGAAATCTAAAGTAGTCTAAGATAGAACATACTCAAAATGCCTCAAATATTGAAATGCCACTCACCATAACACCAGACTTGTACCTCATGGAGCAAGGCCCAATGCCTCTCGAAAGCCAACTGGTGTGGTGGATGCCATCTGAAAATCCTAACCTCTATGGTGGTGAGAAGGGTCTCCATCTGTGCAAGTGGATACTGCTGGTCATGTAGTCTCTCGACACTCCATATCTGCAACCTGAGGGCCTCGAGACATAATCTCCTTAGTTATCCCACAAAATGGGGATACCAACTCTCTATTTAATATAAAAAATATTTTTTATTAAAAAATAAATGAAACATCTTTATCATAAAATTTGGTCATATCCAATAGCTACATATATAAATACAACGAACAATCATTCCATAATGATTCTTGGATGAATCACAACAAATGTGTAACAACCCTAGTTGAATAAATGTTTAAGGTTTATTAAGTAAAAATTAATTAGGGGATTAATTGTCTTAACATGGTATTAATTAAACAAGATTGGTATAGAGATACTAATTAAATATTTATTAATTAATTAAAGGTTATAATTTTGATTAATTAATTAATTAATTAACTACCTATTATATTCAATAACTTGGGTATTAAATTTAAAAGGGATAATAAGTTATATTGTTTAAATTAAAAAAAAAAAGAGTTACATACACGAAAAGGGATAAGATATTAATTCAAAGGGGTAAGACATTAAATATAGGATAAAATAATAAATAAAGGGAATAAGGGGCATTAACGACGAAAGGATAAGATAAGGTAATAAATGGGTAGGTAGGGAAGTAAATGAGGGGGAAGTCGGTGAAGGAGGAATAGGGAGGGGAAGGAGGTTGACGGGAGGATCATTCTACGGGAGATGGGGGATTGATTTTGGGGGCTCTCTTGGATTTGCAGAGAGGAGTTGAGTTTTGGAGTCAGATTGGATCAGTACAGGCACCGGTTTGTTGGAGGTTTTGGGCACGGGGGCCAGGATATCCATATGATATCTTGGAGCTAGGTAGTTGTCGTAGTTGGCAGGGAGGATAGTAGGTTTGGGCAATGTTGGTCAGTGCATCAAGCAACAGGAAGGAAGGCAAAAACAAGGCAAATTAACATCAGAACCAGGTAATTTAAATTGTGTATTTGTTTTAATTTTGCTATAAAATTTTATTATTGTTGATAAATCTATATGCGAATGTGTTACGAATGTGCTCAATTAAAGAAATTTTTGAATTTTACTAATTTGCTCAATATAGAGGAATTATTGAATTTTACTGTTATGTTGTAGAATTAATTGAGGTTAATTAAATTGGCCACTACAATGGTATCAGAGCTTTTGTTTGAAATCTGGGCTTGAGGGCCAAAACTCCAAGCTCAAATTCCCCTCCGCCTAACCTGCAAACCAAAAGCACTATTATTTTGATTATATATAAACAAATTTAAATATATATAAACAACACGAATTGAAAATGTAAAAAAAAAAACAAATTTACCATAGTAAAACAAGGGAAATATCAGATAATGGAGTGCACCCAATTGAATCTACCTGTAACACTATATGTCTTGGATATAGATGAAGTAATAATGGTTCTCTCTAGCATGCTAGGAAGGGAAGCCAAATTGATGTGTACTGCTGAACCAAATGTTATATGCTCATAAACCTATAACGATTTACACATTAGATAAGCTATAACCATATTAAAATAAGTTTGCATTACTAGCACTGTAGGTTGCATTTAAATATGTAGTGCATGTGTGTGATTGAGGTGACTCCGCGGGGAAAGACTCCAAAAATGGATTATAGCCCTAAGTAGTTAGTTATATCAGTCTCATACTTAGGTATAAATAGAAATACAATTTGGTCAGAGAAAGTGTCATACTTCATCAGTTATTACAATACAGTGCATCCTGTAGCATAGTTCTGCAATAACCGTGAGCTCATCTTTGCTGAAAACCTTTCCTGTTGGATTGTGAGGACTGTTGCAACCTATATTCGTCGAAGTGTAGAGATTGACGTGTGTTGTACCAATGCTTGAAAAATATGTTATTCAAAGGATCTAATGACAGATAAGAAATGCATAGGATCTAATGATAGATAAGAGGGAAATAATGACAGAGCAACTTCCACAACTAAATTATTGTTTGTGATCTAGTGGTCAACTCAAAGAATTTTAGTGCTCAGACCCAGGTTCAACCACCCCTCCTTGGCCCCAAGATATGTTGTTGCGTTAATGCAGCCTACAGAGTTGACTTACGCGTCTAAGACTGGACACTAGTCATAGCGACTTGACAACGTGGATAAGGTGCAAGTCCGGGCTGAATTTGATGAAATCGGTGGAAGTCCCAACAACCTTGATGGACCAGGGATAGGGTGTTGGAGAGGTGAAAGTATTGGGTGAATTTGACATTATGGATAACCTTCCTCCCTTGCATCTAATCCGAAGGTAAAAGCCCTATTTAAAATAAAAATAAAAAATTAACAAGATAAAAAAAAAAGGATTAAATTACTTGTCTAAATTCAATTCTTGTTGGGAAGGGAACCCATTATCCAACAAATAGATTTAACCAGATGAAAAAAAAAACTGGATTATATTACTCGTATGAATTCAATTATGGTTACGAAGGAAACCCATTATCCATTCAAATCAAATCTGTTAATTCGAATAAAGAGAAGGGGTTTTAGCACTGTGCATACCTGGAAGAAACATGAGGAATCCTATCACCAGGAAGCTAGAGGCTTGATATTTCCCGCCGCCCATGTGACCAGTGAAGAGGAAATAGGAGACAAGTGAAAGTAATGAATCGAAGGAGAGTAGAAAGAGGGCAAGGGAAACGGATTTCCATGGAATTCTCTGTTTGGGCTCGTAGTGGAAGCGAGGATCGTCATAATTATAACAATCCTCTTCTTCTTCATATCGATCCGACGATGATGGTCCGAATGTTCGCATCCTCTGCTGCTGATAATATTGGTTATCTTCTTTGGGCAATGCAGAATAACGTACGTGGGGTCTGTCGCCCATCTCCGGCCTGTTTCCTGCAAAAACGCAAACTTTGAACGCAAAATGTACAGACGGTTAATTTTCTCGACATCCAATTAACTCTTATTATAGTATATGAGTTCAGGGAAGGCTTTTGATTTGGATGGAGACTCAATAAATATCAAGACGAAATGTTGCGATGAGAATACAGTACGGTTTCCAAATTTGAGAAATAAACACTAAGAACCAGACCTGAGCTGAGAACTACGATAACCAAAACTTTTTGCAGATCGTCAATCCATCGCCGTGACCCTCTTGGTCTAAAGTGTTGTACATTACTTCTATCCACATAGTAGAATCGCCCACACCCGGGGTCGATCCTCGCGGCTTTCATCAGATGCTTCAGAGCATATGATGGACACCAATCTAGTGTGGGCTATGGAGGAAGTAAAACATATAGTTCTCTTGGGGGTAGTGAAGCTGCTGGAACATATTCAAGCTATGCCAATGATTATTTGTCCAGTGGGGCTGATATTGGCGATGGTTCTTATTCATCTTTGTATTCAAGCCGCAGTATGGGTAGTGGATACTTACCTGGCAGTGGCTCGGGATCTTATTACTAAATTGTGAGGCTTTGAAGGACTGTCTTGATCGCTAACAACAAGACCAACACCAGCGCCAAGAGCGGAGGAAAGAGGCGAGAGACAGCAGAGGAAAGAGGTGGAAGTGAAGGAGCATTAGGGTTAAGGAAGAGCTTAGGTTTTTTGGTACTGAGAGTCGAGGCCGGGCACGTGGGCCTCATGCCAGAAGCCCGACCTTAAAGGCTGCCAGTGGATGCCATGGATGTTTTTTTATATATTAATGTTTAGTTCTAATAATTGAATTAAAAGTATTAATACGCCTTTTGAATAATTTAAATTATCATTTTTTTATATATATTAATTTTTTTTTTTGTTTTAATAAATTATTTAAAAGTATTAATACTATTACGTAAATTTAAATTATTTAAATTAAATTAATTACCTTATATTAAATTAAATTAAAACTCATAATTATTTAAATTATTTAAATTT
>ML834322.1:33468-48470 GCA_009831015.1 Picea engelmannii
TATATATATATATATCAATTTTTAATTTTATATTATGTACTTATTGATTATTATTCTGGTCTTAATATTGAGGACGCCGCCCCTTTAGGGGATATTTTGACACTAGGAGCAAGTCGTTGGAGTTGGAGATGCATAATTAGGCCACATGTCAATCATCTAGGCCATCTCCTCATGGTCAAGGCCTTCTTCTCCTCAAAACATCCATGTGTCAATGAGCCATGTCTTCACCACCAAACCCTAGCCCCTCAAGGTGACGTTAAGCCTCCAAAGGTGACATTGTGCTTCTCTCAAGAAAAACGTTTGGCATGTGAGGGCTAGGTTATGTATCTCAAGTCATCTTCTAAGCCTCCAAAGATACATCTATCTAATCTGGTATGCGGGCCCTTGGAATCCAACCTATGGGATTCAAGCCCCATGGAATCCCAAGATAGACTTGTTCCTCCAAAACTGTCCACCAACTAGGTTCTGCAAAGACAAATAAGCACGCCCTCCAAGGATATCAAGTCATAATATAATGATGAGTAAATCAAATCAATAAATGAGCCACCTAAGAATGTGCATCAAAGATTACTCGATCAAACAAGTAAGTGTTCAAAGACATTATGCGACTTTCCAATCTTGGATGATGGAGGGTTGACAAGGTGTCCTATTGGGTAGATATTTCCCCGGGTCAAGGAGTGTTTCTAAGGTGATCCCTCTCTAAGTCATGTGAAGTAGATGAAGTGGTTAAGGATCAAGAATCATTGGGAATGAGGTTCATGACATAAAAGGGGTTGTAGTGTCTCATTCATGGGTTCCTTTGTAGAGTGTGTGTGACACCTTCGTTTGCAATGCATTTTTTCAAAGCCCGTCCTCTTGCCATTCTTTGTTTCTTTCATGTTTAAGGAATGAGTTGAAGGTTGATGTCTTGGTGTGGTGTCTAGATAATGACAATGTCACTCACAAATACCTTGCGGAAATGAGAAGGCTGGCTCATGATGAGACCCCCTTTCTCTCAGTTGTGCAACAGAGAGCCACTACCCTGGCTTGGTGGCAAGATGATGGTAATTTCATACATCTAGATACCCATGATCACGATAGGCTGACCCGTGATGAGACCTCCTATCCTCCAACTAACCCCCTAAGCACTCACTATCATTTATTCTTGTGGGTCCCCCTTTTCTTACAAAGAATCGTTTCATTTATTTCATCAAGGGATCCCTGGTTGAAGCATATGGAAGGTTTATATATATATGCTTTTATCTTTTTTAGACAACAACAATCCCTCTAGGCATTCTTCCCATAGAATGAGGGACAACTCCTTCTTGGGTCAATACACCCTAAAATCCCAAGAGACAAGGAAACAAGGGTTTTAGGTGATGGAAAATTGGTAAGTATGGTCGAGAATAGTAAGATGGATCTTTAACGGAGTTCCTAGTAGAAAACCCATTCCCAAGGAAGACCACTTACTAGGGCACAATGTCAACCACCAAGGTGAAACGAGGGAAAAGGCATAATGTCCAAGCATATGTCATGAAATCTAAAGTATTCTAAGATACTACTCAAAATGCCTCAAATATTGAAATGCCACTCACCATAATACCAGACTTGTACCTCATGGAGCAAGGCCCAATGCCATCTGAAAATCCTAACCTCTATGGTGGTGAGAAGGGTCTCCATCTGTGCAAGTGGATACTACTGGTCATGTAGTCTCTCGACACTCCATATCTGCAACCTAAGGGCCTCGAGACATAATCTCCTTAGTTATCCCAGAAAATGGGGATAACAACTATCTATTTAATATAAAAGATAATTTTTATTAAAAAATAAATGAAACTTCTTTATCATAAAATTTGGTCATATCTAGCCCCGGATGGGGTGACACGTAGAGAAAGGGAGCCACGCGGGAGCCAGCCGGGACGTGCCATTAATACATCTACCGGCCAGCGTCGCCTCACAATTCAATCCTGCCATGAATTCTCGCGATAGCATTAACCCGACGAGGCCTCTCGCTCGCGGGAGTTGTACCAGTCTGGCTAGCACCATTCAAGTGGCCATTATAGCCATGGAGGCTCGACTCTTGCTACTTTTCATAGCTCGAATCGTTGGAGGGGAGAACCAATAGCTCTGGGCAGCTCTCGCTCCAGCAGAACAACAAAATTACTGTCGCCTCTCTGAGAACTCGTAGGTGCAGGTGACATATCATAGAATTCCTTACGCGATAGGAAGTAGAGCGACCTATCGGGGGAGCAATTGGAAATTCCATCAGACCTCCATCATGCCGAGACTGCGCGGGACTCCACGAAGGGGAGCGGCATGGTATGCCGCGAAGTCCAGGAGGAAGCGAAAACAACAATTTGAGGCAGCTCTCGCCATGGCCACTCGACGGAGGAAAGCGAGACCACGCACGCCACCCATGGCGTATGTGGTCGAAGAGATTCCTGAAGGAGGCATACCAAAGAGCATTCCGGAACACCTGCTGTTTACTGTACCCAAAAATTGGCACCCGCCTTCAGACTTTGGTCAAGGAAGACGACTCTCATCAGCTGGCGACAACGTAGCCCCCCAAGCCGACAGTACCGAAGCGCCCCACCCCCCTGCTATATAGAAGAGGAGAGACCTGGGCATGACAAGGACTTCAGTGAAGGCAACAATCAGGAGCAGCCGCCCTCAACTAACTGGGAATGCCTCAGCCTTATCTTTGAGATCAGAAGCCTGTTGGGGGACCAGACCTTTCGGCTGGTGAGGATTGAACAACGATTGGATATGTACTTCGCAGCCCACTCCTGGACACATCCGAGGCGTCAATGTCCAACTTGTGCGCGTGCATACGCCTTCCCAGCTGGATGGAAGATGACAGAGGAACATCTCAAGAGCGATGGATAGCAGGTCAATGAAAGTCCAGGCTTGGTTTTTGTTTTCCTATCTTGTTATTAGCTCGGCTTTGAGCCTTCTAGTTTACAGTCTTTTTAGATAAAACTCATGATACTTAGTTGCAGTTTCCAAAATGCCCGTCCTGGTTTCCTCTGGGCGGTACGTGGCAGGGAAAACCTTAGTTATTTTGAGACCAGGATGACATTTGGAAGGGGCTGTCCAGATGTCCCAGTTTCCTATTTAGGCGGGACAACTGGCATCCCAAGTAGATCGTTTTTGTACATTTTGGTTAAAGTAATATAACAGGTCCCACCCCCCTTTTATTTACAAAAAAAAAAATTGGTCATATCCAATAGCTACATCTATAAATACAACGAACAATCATTCCATAGTGATTCTTGGATGAATCACAACAAATGACCAATAATTCAAAGTGGTGACTTTTCAAAATTATTCTATGACATAAATGTGTTTAAACTTACAAGATTCCTAATTATCGATTAAGCCTTATACATTGTAACAAAAAATGTTATTGACAATCACTTTAAAAAAACACTATTTTTATTTTTACAATTTCTTCCAAAGTTGTCATAATCTACATGATTTATAAACTAACATGTCACACTAAATCTATCATAAGTGAAAGTTTGCATGTCAATATTATCCACTAGACACCAAGGTGAATATAAAGAGATAATACGG
Source organism: Picea engelmannii (assembly GCA_009831015.1). Taxonomy (NCBI): domain Eukaryota; kingdom Viridiplantae; phylum Streptophyta; class Pinopsida; order Pinales; family Pinaceae; genus Picea; species Picea engelmannii. The sequence goes on from ML834322.1 coordinate 37,024, forward strand.
GATATAAAATTCCACTATGAGCTAAACATATATGTTAATTTGTTTTGTAGAATCAAAACAATTTGATAGAAGAATATAGCTTCCCTCAATTAGATATTGATGATGATGATGATGATTAATGTCTATTGAGACTAAGATTTGTCTATCTAACCTTAAGATAAGGTAAAAGATTATTTGGATTTTTTAATAATGTTATTTCGATGCTCAAAAAGCATTAGGAGAAGCATTCCAAGATCATTGTAGTTTTTATGATCTGGAAGGTTAGGAAGGTCGGTATTGTGATAAATATTTTGAAATTCGAATCTAATTTGGGTATATGCAGGGTACTCTTGGAGAAAGTGATTTTTATCTTCAACCCTTTGAGTGTCACAAATGAGACAAATTCTTTCATGCCATGGTGTTTTGGGAATTGTCAAACACCCGGTTTCATTATCCAACTCATGATAATTAGTTCTTATTTTAGAAATATTGATTCTCTTCCTTACATTGGTCAAAACAGAAAAATATTTTTGATCTTCAAGATTAGGATTAACCACCTCCTTATAATATCTTAATTTTCTTTTATCTTATAATTCTTTATTGCACCCAAGAATCTCCTTAAATTTATCTTTAATGATATTTTTAATATCATCATTATTTTGCAGAACAACTTTTTCCTTTATTCCACAATGATGTAACCAAAACTTGGCATCATTATGCCATCCTCTTTTAAGTAGTTGGTGTTTTTTTTGCTAGATTCTGAAGCAATATTAAATTAATTAAGACATCAATAATACAAATATCTATATTTAATGTTCCAAAACCATAAATACAAATATATTAAATATAATTATTAAAAAAAATAATAATATATAAGAAAATTAAATATATTTATATATAATTCTTAAAAAGTAAGAAAGAGAAAAGTAAGATTTATTTACTATTCCAAAATTATAAATAAAAATATATTAAATATGAATATTAAAAAATATAATAATATAAGAAAATTAAATATATTTATATATGATTCTTAAAAGTAACGAAGAGAGAAGATAAAAACAAATATTTTTTTAAGGAAATTTCTCCTCTCTTTGAATCCAAAAAGTACAACTAACCCTTGCACCATAGCCTACTCAATTTTCATTAATGTATTTTTATTATTAAAAAATAAAGTGTAATTATATTATTTTTATTTATAAAATAAAAATAATCATATATAAATTAATGAAAACTAATTATTTTAAATAATTAAATAAAAATAAAAAATTATAAATTATATTTTTTAATTTTTTTTATTAATTAAGTTAAATTTATTAATTTCATTTCTCATAAACTTTCATCGTCGATGTTGTGTATATTTTTCCGAATATCAGTACTACTATCACTATAAATCTTGAATGAAAATTGAATAAGACCCTTGTACTTTTGTCATTTTTAATCTTAATATTAAAATTTTGCTAAGTTGGAAATATCTCATTAAACAAATTCTAATGTTAGATTGTGCATTGGATTTTGTTTTATATTGGAAACATGGAGACAAATTTTAAATGTTAGATTGTGCATTCTAAAAGTTAGAATGTTAGATTGTGTATTGGAATTTGTTTTATGATTGGAAACATGGAGATATCTATGCTTATGTAATGTGAATGTGGATTTGTTTTATGATGAAAAACATGCAGATACCTATGATTATGTAATGTTTTGAGTCTTCAATTAAAGTTCATTATTATTATCAGAACAAAGAACAATTATCTCGAAATGTTGGCAGAATCATGGATACCTCAGTATTTTTAATCACAAAATAAACTTCAGTTCAAAATCTAACAAATAACTCCTACTTCAGTTTAGAATCTAACAAATAACTCCAATGGAGTGTCAACTCATAACAAATTTTAAATGTCATATGTATTAAATACCTTGTGAAAAAGAATCACCCCTTTTGAAGTATCACAAGTATACGTGTCTCTTTAATTGGACTTTAATTTCATTTTAATTTATTTATTGCTTTGCATTCATATATATATATATATATATATATATATATATATATATATATATATCAATTTTTAATTTTATATTATGTACTTATTGATTATTATTTTGGTCTTAATATTGAGGATGCCACCCCTTTAGGGGACATTTTGACACTAGGAGCAAGTCGTTGGAGTTGGAAATGCATAATTAGACCACATGTCAATCATCTAGGCCATCTCCTCATGGTCAAGGCCTTCTTCTCCTCAAAACATCCATGCGTCAATGAGCCATGTCTTCACCACCAAACCCTAGCCACTCAAGGTGATGTCAAGCCTCCAAAGGTGACGTTTTTCTTCTCTCAAGAAAAACGTTTCGCATGTGAGGGCTAGGTTATGTATCTCAAGTCATCTTATAGGCCTCCAAAGATACATCTATCTCATTTGGCATGCATGCCCTTGGCATCCAACCTGTGGGATTCAAGCCCAGTGGAATCCCAAGATAGACTTGTTCCTCCAAAACTGTCCACCAACTAGGTCCTGCAAAGACAAATAACCACACCCTCCAAGGATATCAAGTCATAATATCATGGTGAGTAAATCAAATCAATAAATGAGCCACCTAAGAATGTGCATCAAATATTACCCGATCAAACAAGTAAGTGTTCAAAGACATTATGCGACTTTGCAATCTTGGATGTGGGAGGGTTGACAAGGTGTCCTATTGGGTAGATATTTCCCCGGGTCAAGGAGTGTTTCCGAGGTGATCCCTCTCTAAGTAATGTGAAGTAGATGAAGTGGTTAAGGATCAAGACTCACCGGGAATGAGGTTCATGACATACAAGGGGTTGTAGTGTCTCATTCATGGGTGCCTTTGTAGAGTGTGTGTGACACCTTCGTTTGCAATGCATTTTTTCCAAGCCCATCCTATTGCCATTATTTGTTTCTTTCATGTTTAAGGAACGAGTTGAAGGCTGATGTCCTGGTGTGGTGTCTAGATAATGACAGTGTCACTCACAATTACCTTGTGGAATTGAGAAGGTTGGTTGATGATGAGACCCCCTTTCTCTCAGTTGTGCAACTGAGAGCCACTACCCTGGCTTGGTGGCAAGATGATGGTAATTTCATACATCTAGATACCCATGATCACAATAGGTCGACTCGTGATGAGACCTCCTATCCTCCAACTACCCCCCTAAGCACTCACTATCATTTATTCTTGTGGGTCCCCCTTTTCTTACAAAGAATCGTTTCATTTCTTTCATCAAGGGATCCCTAGTTGAAGCATATGGAAGGTTTATATATATAGGATTTTATCTTTTTTATACAACAACAATCCCTCTAAGAATTCATCCCATTCTTCCCATAGAATGAGGGACAACCCCTTCTTGGGTCAATACACCCTAAAATCCCAAGAGACAAGGAAATGAGGGTTTTAGGTGATGGAAAATTGGTAAGTATGGCCAGGAACGATACAATGGATCTCTAAGAGAGTTCCTAGTACAAAAGCCATTCCCAAGGAAGACCACTTACTAGGGCACAATGTTAACCACCAAGGTGAAACACGGAAAAAAGGCATAATGTCCGAGCATATGTCATGAAATCTAAAGTAGTCTAAGATACAACATACTCAAAATGCCTCAAATATTGAAATGCCACTCACCATAATACCGGACTTGTACCTCATGGAGAAAGGCCCAATGCCTCTTTGAAGCCAGCTGGTGTGGTGGATGCCATTTGAAAATCCTAACCTCTATGGTGGTGAGAAGGGTCTCCATTTGTGTAAGTGGATATTGTTGGTCATGTAGTCTCTCGACACTCCACATCTGCAACCTAAGGACCTCGAGACACAATATCCTTAGTTATCCCACAAAATGGGGATACCAACTCTCTATTTAATATAAAAGATAATTTTTATTAAAAAATAAATGAAACATCTTTATCATAAAATTTGGTCATATCCAATAGCTACATCTATAAATACAACGAACAATCATTCCATACTGATTCCTGGATGAATCACAACAAATGACCAATAATTCAAAGTGGCGACTTTTCAAAATTATTCTATGACATAAATGTGTTTAAACTTACAAGATTCCTAATGATTGATTAACGCTTATGCATTGTAACCAAAAATGTTATTGAGAATCACTTAAAAAAACATTATTTTTATTTTTACAATTTCTTCTAAAGTTGTCATAATCTACATGATTTATAAACTAACGCGTCACACTAAATCTATCATAAGTGAAAGTTTGTATGTCAATATTATCCACTAGACACCAAGGTGAATATAAAGTGATAATATTGCATACAAAATTCCACTAAGAGTTAAACATATATGTCAATTTGTTTAGTAGAATTGAAACAATTCGATAGAAGAATATTGATTCCCTCAATTAGATATTGATGATGATGGTGATGATTAATGTCTATTGAGACTAAGATTTCTCTATCTGACCTTAAAATAAGGTAAAATATTATTTTGATTTTTTAATAATGTTTTTTTTTTTAAATAAAAAGGGTAGTGCCTGTTATATTACCATTGCCAAAGTACAAAATTCAAGACTGTGGGTGATGCCAGCTATCCCGCCTGAGCAGGAAACTGGGACAGTGTGGCGTCCATGTCCATGTGTCATACTGAAAGCATAGTTTGCAAAATTTGACAAAGTTGACGTCCTGCCCGAAGGAAACCAGGACTCATGGTCACAGCATGCAAGCTGGTTATTCTATCTAACGCTAAGACTAACTGGTAGCTAGCTAGTAGAAGGCAAAAACTGTAACTACAATACCAAGACCAGAAACAAGTTTTAAGCATGAGGGAACCTCTGAGCCGAGCTGATTGTCCTAGACCTCGGAGTGCCTCCACCTCGTCGGGAATGTGTAGGTGCGTGCACAGGTCGGACATTGCTTTTTTGTCGATGCTCTAGAGTGTGCCGCGAAGAACATGTCCATCCGCTGATCCATGCGTTCCAAGCGGAAGATTTGGTCATCCAGCTTGTGCCTAATTTCAAATACAAGATCGAGGTACCTCCAGTCAGCTACAGGTGGCTGCTCCTCTCTGGTGTCCTCATCCGCATCCTGTGTTCGGTGTCGTCGACACTCTCGTCCTATTTCCTTCTCCTCGTTGGTGGGCTCAGGAGGAGCCTCCTCTTCCACGTAGCGGGGGGAGTAAGGCTTCTCCGTGGTAGCAGTAGAGGGGTCGGGCACCTTACAATCCAACTGACATTTGTTGTGGGTGCCAAAGCTTGTGCTCAGGTTCCAGTTCTCTGGTACCATGAACAGGGTGTGCCCAGGAGGGCTTGGCGGACCACCTTCCGGTATGACCTCTTCCACGTACGCCATTGGAGGCGTACGTGGTTTGGTCCTTCGTCGTCGAGCTGCAATCGCCATGGCCCTCTCAAAATTCTGCTTTCGCTTACGCCGAGACTCTGCCGCCTCGAATTTCTGCTTCTGTTTGCGCCGAGACTCCTCCGAATGCCAGGCCGCTCCCTGACGCGACCTCCCTCGAATTCGGGGCATGACGGGGTCACTGTAAAAAGCCTGAGTGCTACCTTTTCCTGTCCAATTGCTTCGACAGAAGGGTGGGGTTGCCGAGTGCAGTCGTCTCGCCAGAGAAGAAGGAAGGAGGCTGTCGTGACTCTGGTCCGACTGAGAGAGCAAAACTTCCCAGAGCAAATTGAGGTATGAAGTCATTGCTCGAACCACGAGCGCTGTTATGAACACCACCGCCATATCCATAGCATTAAACCTCGCCATTAAACTCTGTTGCATAGTGCTCTGGTGAGGGGTACCCTTCGCTTGCGCGAGGGGCCTCATCGCGAGGGTTCTCCTGGTCAAAAACATGTGGGTTGATGGCGGAGGTCATGCGAGCCGGTAGATGCATTAAAGCAGCGTCCCGGCTCGCTCCCACATGGCACTAACGCACCACCTGTCACCCCATACGGGGAGATTTTTTAATAATGTTATTTTGATGTTCGAAAAGCATTAGGAGAAGTGTTCCAAGATCATTGTAGTTTTTATGACTTGGAAGGTTAGGAAGGTCGGTATTGTGATAAATATTTTGAAATTCAGATCTAATTTGGGTATACACAAGGTACTCTTGGAAAAAGTGATTTTCATCTTCAACCCTTTGAGTGTCGCAAAGGAGACAAATTATTTCATGCCATGGTGTTTTGGGAATTGTCGAACACCCGGTTTCACTATGCAACTCATGATAATTAGTTCTTGTTTTAGAAATATTGATTCTCTTCCTTACATTGGTCAAAATAGAAAGATGTTATTGATTTTCAAGATTAGGATTAACCACCTCCTTATAATATCTTAATTTTCTTTTATCCTATAATTCTTTATCCCACCAAAGAATCTCCTTAAATTTATCTTTAATGGTATTTTTAATATCATCATTAATCATTATTCTGCAGAACAATTTCTTCCTTTATTCTACAATGATGTAACCAAAACTTGACATCATTATGCCATCCTCTTTTAAGTTGTTGGTGTTTTTTACTAGATTCTGAAATAATATTAAATTAATTAAGACATCAATAATACAAATATCTATATTTAATGTTCCTAAACCATAAATACAAATATATTAAATATGATTATTAAAAAATATAATAATATTTAAGAAAATTAAATATATTTATATATAATTATTTAAAGTAAGGAAGAGAGAAGTAAGATTTATTTACTATTCCAAATTCATAAATAAAAATATATTAGATTTATTTACTATTCCAAATTCATAAATAAAAATATATTAAATGTGAATATTAACAAATATAATAATATATAAGAAAATTAAATATATTTAAAAATGATTCTTAAAAGTAATGAAGAGAGAAGTAAGATAATATTAATTGTTAATATTAAAAAATATAATAATATATAAGAAAATTAAATATATTTAAAAATGATTCTTAAAAGTAATGAAGAAAGAAGTAAGATATTTTATTTTTTTTGGAAATTTCTCCACTCCTTGAATCCAATAAGTACAACTATACCCTTGCACCTCAATTTTCATTAATGTATTTTTATTATTAAAAAATAAAGTATAATTATATTATTTTTATTTATAAAATAAAAATAATCATATATAAATTAATGAAAAATAATTATTTTAAATAATTAATTAAAAAATTAAAAATTATATTTTTTATATTTTTTATTAATTAATTTAAAGTTAAATTTATTAATTTCATTTCTCATAAACTTTCATCCTCGATGTTGTATATATTTTTTCGAATATCAATACTACTATCACTATAAATCTTAAATGAAAATTGAATAAGACCCTTGTACTTTTGTCATTTTTAATTTTAATATTAAAATTTTGCTAAGTTGAAAATATTTCATTAAACGAATTCTAATGTTAGATTGTGCAATGGATTTTGTTTTATATTGGAAGCAATGGATTTTGTTCCATATTGGAAACATGGAGACAAATTCTAAATGTTAGATTGTGCATTGGAATTTGTTTTATGATGGGAAACATGATATATTTATACTTATGCAATGTGAATGGATCTATTTATACTTATGTAATGTGAATGTGGATTTGTTTTATAATGGGAAATATGTAGATATTTATGATTATTCAATGTTTTGAGTTTTCAATTAAAGTTCATTATCATTATCAGAACAAAAAACAATTATCTCTAAATGTTGGCATAATCATGGATACCTTAGTATTTTTAATCACAAAATAAATTTCAATTCAAAATCTAACAAATAACTCCTACTTCAGTTCAAAATCTAACAAATAACTCCTATGGAGTGTCAACTCATAACAAATTTTAAATATCATATGTATTAAATACCTTGTGAAAAAGAATCACCCCTTTCCAATTATCACAAGCATAATTTTGTCTTTAATTGGACTTTAATTTCATTTTAATTTATTTATTTATTGCGGTCTTAATATTGATTTAAGTATAAATTATTAATATTATTGTTTCTTTAAGTAATAATTAAAAGTTTATGTAAAAAAACTCGTCTACTAACTTATTTAAAATAAATTTTCATTACACAATAAAGTCAACAATAGGCACATGGTAATTAATTCATACAATCAACATTGTATATAAAAAGTAAATGCAATTGTTTTGCAAACACACATGACATTTATATATAACTTTACACAACATAAATTAACCATAAGAAATCACACAAAACACTTATTTGTTTGTGAAGAATCAATTAGTTGTGTACAGGTGATGTTCCTCCCAACCATAGCCTTGGTGTTCCAAATCTCAACAACTAGCCACCCGCGAGCTGAGGCTATGAGTCCACAAGGAGGTTTGACCCTTCTGACTATCCACTCTCCATAATCAACATCTCAAAACCCAGGTTCTACTCCAACAATAGCTCCAATCCATTAACTCTCTTCCCCACAACCTGCACAACCCAAGGAATGGGATCTCCCTTCACTACCACATAGTCCCTCAGGCCTTCCTACTTCCCTCCAGGGCTCCAATACACTTGGTTGGATAGGAATATCACAACTAGGGACTCCAAGAACCCTCAACTACTCTAGGAGTGCTCATTGTATCCTTATCAAGGCTCTTGAGCCATTTCCTCAACAAGAAATGTCACTTACAGGGATACAACCTTCATTATAGGCCTACAACCTCATTTTCAACATAAAACTCAACCCAAAAATGGTTTTCCTTAAGCATTACATGGCTGGTTTTATTTTTCCATCACTCATCCCTCCTCTTACTCCTCCAAACCAACATGTAAAACTAACTCAAGAATGAACTCAAATTTCCTTTTCTTCTCATGCAATATTGACTCTAGCATTTCCCAAAATGTGGTTGTACTCAACCCATGTTATCATAAATTGGGTGAGTTGACCTTTCCCACCTACCACTCTTACATCACTTTAATAACTCTTTGATATTTCTAAGGGAATAAACATTATAATGAAATATATGAATTATTAGGAATGGGTAACCCCTTGGACCCTTCTTTAGCCTCCTCACTTGTGAAATCATAGCCCCTCGTCATTACCGTCCTTCTCGTACCACAACCAATGATTTATATTTATTAATGATTGTAATGTACATTTTACATATCTTGGCCCTTGGCCATATGAATTCACGTGGGCTATCCCATCCAAACATATTGGCTCACCAACCTAATTAATATTTTCAAGGAACATTACTATAAATTGTGAGGATTAAAGCTAGGAACATTACACTTTAAACCATTATTGTTTTCAAGGAAGAAGTCCATATCAATGCAATTGTCATTTTCAAGGAAGAAGTCCATATCAATGCAATTGTCATTTTCAAGGAAGAAGTTCATATCAATACATATGGAAGGCTTATAGTGTTACTCATTAAGGAGGAGTTAACTTTATGGTAAAGAGAATAAATGCCATGTATTGGAGCTTAAATGTCTAAGAAGGTTATTGGTATGTGGTTGTTTTTAAACATGCAATAAGGTTAATGGTAAGTGTATGATAAAGAATGATATGGGAGTTCAACTACTTCCACATAGAATAACATAAGGCAACATGTACAAAGGTGATCCATATGGAATGTTGGTGTTATCACACATGGTGTACACGAGACAACATTACTTATTATTGTTTGTGGTACAAGTGACAACTAGCCTATCATAGGGGATTCACTTGTTGACCAATATCCTATCACGTCCATTCATAAAGGGGCTTTTAAAATTGTGAAAAATCAAGTCGATATATTGTTCCATGTGAAAGGGGNGGGAGGTATTTTTTAATTGAAGTAGGGATATAGGTATTGGGGGGTTGGCATGTGTTATATGCATTTGTCAGTAGTTTCTAGGAAAGAAATTTGATTCCTACACATAAGAAATATCAATGGATTTACACTAAATAGATGATTCGATGTAGACAAGAAATATATTTGGGATAAATGGATCAGATCTACATGAAACAATAATCCTCAATGGATTGCACTTAGACCTATGACTCTCTCCAACCTATGCTCTCTATACACATGATGACCATATCTTGTAGCCTACAGTCTATTGGAGGCCTTGTTCCACTCATGGAGATTTGAAAGGGCTTGTAATAAGTTCAAGGTAGTCACTAATGGTGTAGTGCTACCCAATCCATGATGAGAGGGTTTGATTTATTATAAAGTTTCAATGCCTTTATGGTGGAATTTATTGTTGCACCTTGTATTGCTATTAGTTGACATCAAAGGAAGGGTAGCTCTATCATTACCGCCATTTAAATGCATGCCAAATGAAGGAATGCTCTATGAAAAATGAATTAACAAAGGCGCATGTCTTAGTGCAAATTGGAAAAGGGACTAGGATTAGTGATTTATTAATAGAGAGATATGCAAATTTCCCTTATTCACCCTCTTAGATTTGTAGTATCATCACCTTTTCACTAGGTTAGTCACCTCATGACACATATGGAAGAAAATCTGCTTGACATCATTGTAGTAGGGAATTTTCCTAGCGATATGGGCACCATTGTTAGAGATTTTACTTCAACATGCAAGAAAAGATCAACTCTATACTGAATACTAAGTTACAAAGTCTGATTGACTCTTTTTAACAACAAAATACAGGTAGGTGGAGAAATTATATGTTGAAATTAATGATTAATTTGCATTTGCAAGTTTTAAAATTAGACGTTAAAAATTTATAGCACCAACTAAAAACATGATATTCCTATTTTTATTCTAGTGTATTATTTATATTACAAGCTTAGCCCATAGGATCCATATGCCCCTTGTACAACATAATATATTTTATTTTTTTGGGGGAAAAAATATTCTTTTATTAATATATGAAAAATATAATACAATGATAGAGTACAAGGAAGAGAGGACTCATTTCTACCTAAAGGATAGTAAGAATTCCCCTAAGTTGGATTGAGTCCTAAGATCATAATCTCTCACATCTCTCCTAATGAGAGTGCTTTGAGTATGCATGCCAAGAAAACATGAATGGGTTACTGGGTAGATCACTTGCCTAAAGATTAATGCAAAGACAACTTTGATAGATAAATCATTTTTCTTGAAATATCCATGAGATTAAATATCTAAAGGACGAAGAGTTGCGACCTGAGGTGGCTCACCTTTCTAGATCTACGAAAAGATATCCATATACATAAACACCTTCTCAATGAATTCATGACCATGTATTAGATTGAAGAGAGTGGTGAAACTAGTATAACACTAAGCCCTTGAACCCAAGGCTATCTTACTACATTGGCATATCCCTATTTTGGGGTGTTAATGCACTTGTTTCTTATTTTTAGGTTATTTTTTTTAATTTGCAAGCTTATGAGAGTTATGCATTCTCTCTATACTAGGGGTAGAAATAAAAAGGGGCATTAAAAAAGCTATGAAAAATGGATACATAGGATATCTAGTATAAGTCACGGGGGCTTCACCTTGTTGAACAATATCTTATCATGTTCATTCATAAATGGGGTTTTTAAATTGTGAAAAATAGAGTCAATGTATTGTAGGTATTGGGGTGGGG
>ML834322.1:50098-70053 GCA_009831015.1 Picea engelmannii
GTATATCATCCTTCTTCTCTTGTCCATTCAATACTTTAGAACTAGGGAAAGAGTAGTATTCTGTCACTGTTTGTTCCAGATCCAGGTGGATCTGGGGAGATCGGTTTGTGTCCGCACTTACGGATTTATCCTAAAACAGAAAGTGAAGAATGTGACTGGCTAGTTTTTATAATTAGTTGGTGATCCTCATTGGAGTCATCCCACCAAGTTGATTTATATTGTTGTTTCTAGGCCTTCCTGTTTCCCTTGTAACATTGTGTTGTTATGTGCCCTGTTTCGAAACAAACCCTACATCGTAGGGAAATTCTTTCGTAGTCCAACTTTTGTCTCCATGCGTAGTTTTTGCATGTAAGAACGATTTCAGCCAAAAACCATTTACTAAAGTCTATTTCCACACAAATGCGAGCATATGAAGTTACATTGTGAATTTCAGTTTATTTTCTTGCAAAATGATACTTCCCTAAGGTAGATCCAATAACTTTAAGAGAATAAACACTCCAAAAATGTAAGGGTAGATTCGGGAGTCTAACCCAAACCAGAGTTGAGGAAATAACAACAATAAAAGGATTGAAACAAGGAGTCCAAGGCATCATTCACAAACTTGAGTTTCCCCAAAACCAGGGGAAAAAGTTGAGAATCAGATCCCTATCTTTTGCAAGATCAAATTCAACGATGAAGAATCCCTTAGGGTAGGGGTGAATAATTTTTTTCATGAATCAAGGGTTTCTAAAGGGAAGAAATCCATGCATTGAGATCCACCAACTAAGGCCAAAGACCATTGAATCGACAAATTAAAGCGTTTTCCTGAAAATGATCTTCCTCATCTTTAGCATTCTGACCCATGAGAGGAGTGATTGTTGGGGCTTCTTGTACTGAAAAAGAAGTAGAAGGGGGAGAGAAAATGAGAATCTCTTATTTGAAGACGTTGCTGTAAGAAAGAGAAAATTTTCCCACGAGGTTGGAAGAGGGAGGCCCGCGAAGCTTAGCATCACCGCAAGACGGACCAAAATTCGGATCCACCATTGAAGAGGAGCAACAACGACCCAAGGCTGAGCTGCAACAAAGAAAACAAAGAGAGACTAGAACTAAACCCTAGCCACAATGACAAAGAGTAGTGACATCTCACAATGTAGGAGCCTCTTGATAATTTTTTAAAACTTACTTTTACTAGATATCACGGGTATCTATTTCTTATATTTATTATACACTTAGTATCTTGTAAGGGGTCCACAATCCTTATGTTACCCCTTGCAATCAAATAATATTAAACAATTCATATTTAAATTCACTTTTATACAAAAGAAAACCCTAAAATAAGAGGACACCACCCCTTTAGGGGACATTTTGACACTAGGAGCAATTCGTTGGAGTTGGCGATGCATAATTAGGCCACATGTCAATCATCTAGGCCATCTCCTCATCGTCAAGGCCTTATTCTCCTCAAAACATCCATGTGTCAATGAGCCATGTCTTCACCACCAAACCCTAGCCCCTCAAGGTGATGTCAAGCCTCCAAAGGTGATGTTTTGCTTCTCTCAAGAAAAACGTTTGGCATGTGAGGGCTAGGTTATGTATCTCAAGTCATATTCTAGGCCTCCAAAGATACATCTCTCTCATTTGGCATGTGGGCCCTTGGCATCTAACCTATGGGATTCAAGCCACATGGAATCTCAAGATAGACTTGTTCCTCCAAAACTGTCCACCCACTAGGTTCTTCTAAGACAAATAAGCACGCCCTCCAATGATATCAAGTCATAATATCATGGTGAGTAAATCAATAAATGAGCCATGTAAGCATGTGCATCAAAGATTACTCGATCAAACAAGTAAGTGTTCAAAGACATCATGCGACTTTCCAATCTTGGATGTGGGAGGGTTGACAAGGTGTCCTATTGGGTAGATATTTCCTCAGGGCAAGGAGTGTTTATGAGGTGATCCCTCTCTAAGTCATGTGAAGTAGATGAAGTGGTTAAGGATCAAGAATCACTGGGAATGAGGTTCATGACATACAAGGGGTTGTAGTGTCTCATTCATGGGTGCCTTTATAGAGTGTGTGTGACACCTTTGTTTGCAATGCATTTTTTCCAAGCCCGTCCTCTTGCCATTCTTTGTTTCTTTCATGTTTAAGGAATGATTTGAAGGTTGATGTCCTGGCGTGGTGTCTAGATAATGAAAACGTCACTCGCAAATACCTTGCGGAAATGAGAAGGCTGGCTCATGATGAGACCCCGTTTCTCTCAGTTGTGCAACAGGGAGCCACTACCCTGTCTTGGTGGAAAGATGATGGTAATTTCATACATCTAGATACCCATGATAATGATAGGATGACTCGTGATGAGACCTCCTATCCTGCAACTAACCCCCTAAGCACTAACTATCATTTATTCTTGTGGGTCCCCCTTTTCTTACAAAGAATCGTTTCATTTCTTTCATCAAGGGATCCCTGGTTGAAGTATATGGAATGTTTATATATATATATATGCTTTTATCTTTTTTAGACAACAACAATCCCTCTAGGCATTCATCCCATTCTTCCCATAGAATGAGGGACAACCCCTTCTTGGGTCAATACACCCTAAAATCCCAAGAGACAAGGAAATGGGGGTTTTAGGTGATGGAAAATTGGTAAGTATGGCTAGGAACAATACGATGGATCTTTAAGGAAGTTCCTAGTAGCAAACCCATTCCCAAGGAAGACCACTTACTAGGGCACAATATCAACCACCAAGGTGAAACGGGGCAAAGGGCATAATGTCCAAGCATATGTCATGAAATCTAAAGTAGTCTAAGATACAACATACTCAAAATGCCTCAAATATTGAAATGCCACTCACCATAATACCAGACTTGTACCTCATGGAGCAAGGCCCAATGCCTCTCGGAAGCCAACTGGTGTGGTGTATGCCATCTGAAAATCCTAACCTCTATGGTGGTGAGAAGGGTCTCCATCTGTGCAAGTTGATACTGCTGGTCATGTAGTCTCTCGACACTCCATATTTGCAACCTGAGGGCCTCGAGACATAATCTCCTTAGTTATCCCACAAAATGGGGATACCAACTCTCTATTTAATATAAAAATTATTTTTTATTAAAAAATAAATGAAACATCTTTATCATAAAATTTGGTCATATCCAATAGCTACATCTATAAATACAATGAACAATCATTCCATAGTGATTCTTGGATGAATCACAACAAATGACCTATAATTCAAAGTGGTGACTTTTCAAAATTATTCTGACATAAATGTGTTTAAACTTACAATATTCCTAATGATTGATTAACCCTTATACATTGTAACCAAAAATGTTATTGACAATCACTTGAAAAAAACACTATTTTTATTTTTACAATTTCTTCTAAAGTTGTCATAATCTACATGATTTATAAACTAACATGTCACACTAAATCTATCATAAGTGAAAGTTTGTATGTCAATATTATCCACTAGACACCAAGGTGAATATAAAGAGATAATAGGGGATACAAAATTCCACTAAGAGCTAAACATATATGTCAATTTGTTTTGTAGAATTGAAACAATTTGATAGAAGAATGTTGCTTCCCTCAATTAGATATTGATGATGATGATGATGATGATTAATGTCTATTGAGACTAAGATTTGTCTATCTGACCTTGAGATAAGGTAAATGATTATTTGGATTTTTTAATAATGTTATTTCGATGCTCAAAAACCATTAGGAGAAGCATTCCAAGATCATTGTAGTTTTTATGATCTGGAAGGTTAGGAAGGTCGGTATTGTGATAAATATTTTGAAATTCAGATCTAATTTGGGTATACGTAGGGTACTCTTGGAGAAAAAGATTTTCATCTTCAACCCTTTGAGTGTCACAAAGGAGACAAATTCTTTCATGCCATGGTGTTTTGGGAATTGTCGAACACCCGGTTTCACTATGCAACTCATGATAATTAGTTCTTATTTTAGAAATATTGATTCTCTTCCTTACATTGGTCAAAACAAAAAGATGTTTTTGATCTTTAAGATTAGGATTAATCACCTCCTTATAATATCTTAATTTTCTTTTATCCTATAATTCTTTATCGCACCAAAGAATCTCCTTAAATTTATCTTTAATGATACTTTTAATATTGTCATTATTCTGCAGAACAACTTCTTCCTTTATTCCACAATGATGTAACCAAAACTTGGCACCATTATGCCATCTTCTTTTAAGTCGTTGATGTTTTTTTGCTAGATTCTAAAGCAATATTAAATTAATTAAGACATCAATAATAAAAATATCTATATTTAATGTTCCTAAACCATAGATACAAATATATTAAATATGACTATTAAAAAATATATTAATATATAAGAAAATTAAATATATTTATATATAATTATTTAAAGTAAGGAAGAGAGAAGTAAGATTTATTTACTATTCCAAAATCATAAATAAAAATATATTAAATATGAATATTAAAAAATATAATAATATATAAGAAAATTAAATATATTTATATATGATTCTTAAAAAGTAATGAAGAATATATATATATATATATATATATATATATATATATATATATATATATATATATATATATATATTTTAGGAAATTTCTCCACTCCTTGAACTATACCCTTGCACCATATCCTACTCAATTTTCATTAATGTATTTTTATTATTAAAAAATAAAGTGTAATTATATTATTTTTATTTATAAAATAAAATTAATTATATTAATTAATAAAAAATTATTATTTTAAATAATTAATTAATTTTTTTTTTTTTAATAAATTATATATTTTTAAATATTTTTATTAATTAATTTAAAGTTAAATTTATTAATTTCATTTCTCATAAACTTTCATCCTCGATGTTGTGTATATCTTTCCGAATATCAATACTACTATCACTATAAACCTTGAATGAAAATTGAATAAGACCCTTGTACTTTTGTCATTTTTAATCTTAATATTAAAATTTTGCTAAGTTGGAAATATTTCATTAAACAAATTCTAATGTTAGATTGTGCATTGGATTTTGTTTTATATTGGAAGCATTGGATTTTGTTTTATATTGGAAACATAGAGACAAATTCTAAATGTTAGATTGTGTATTGAAATTTGTTTTATGATTGGAAACATGGAGATGTCTATGCTTATACAACGTGAATGTGGATTTGTTTTATGATGGGAAACATGTAGATATCTATGATTATGTAATATTTTGAGTTTTTAATTAAAGTTCATTATCATTATCAGAACAAAGAACAATTATCTCGAAATGTTGGCAGAATCATGGATACCTCAATATTTTTAATCACAAAATAAACTTCAGTTCAAAATCTAACAAATAACTCCTGTTTCAGTTCAGAATCTAACAAATAACTCCTACGAAGTGTCAACTCATAACAAATTTTAAATGTCATATGTATTAAATACCTTATGTAAAAGAATCACCCCTTTCCACGTATCACAAGTATAATTGTCTCTTTAATTGGACTTTAATTTCATTTTAATTTATTTATTGCTTTGAATTCATTAATATATATATATATATATATACATTTTTAATTTTATATTATGTACTTATTGATTATTATTCTGGTCTTAATATTGAGGACGCCACCCCTTTATGGGACATTTTGACACTAGGAGCAAGTAGTTGGAGTTGTAGATGCATAATTAGGCCACATGTCAATCATCTAGGCCATCTCCTCATGGTCAAGGCCTTCTTCTCCTCAAAACATCCATGTGTCAATGAGCCATGTCTTCACCACCAAACCCTAGCCCCTTAAGGTGATGTCCAGCCTCCAAAGGTGACATTTTGCTTCTCTCAAGAAAAATGTTTGGCATGTGAGGGCTAGGTTATGTATCTCAAGTCATATTCTAGGCCTCCAAAGATACATCTATCTCATCTGGCATGCGGGCCCTTGGCATCCAACCTGTGGGATTCAAGCCCCATGGAATCCCAAGATAGACTTGTTCCTCCAAAACTATCCACCAACTAGGTTCTGCAAAGACAAATAAGCATGCCCTCCAAGGATATCAAGTCATAATATCATGATGAGTAAATCAAATCAATAAATGAGCCACCTAAGCATGTGCATCAAACATTACCCAATCAAACAAGTAAGTGTTCAAAGACATTATGCGACTTTCCAATCTTGGATGTGGGAGGGTTGACAAGGTGTCCTATTGGGTAGATATTTCCCCAGGTCAAGGAGTGTTTCCGAGGTGATCCCTCTCTAAGTCTTGTGAAGTAGATGAAGTGGTTAAGGAGCAAGAATCACTAGGAATGAGGTTCATGACACACAAGGGGTTGTAGTGTCTCATTCATGGGTGCCTTTGTAGAGTGTGTGTGACACCTTCATTTGCAATACATTTTTTTCCAAGCCCATCCTCTTGCCATTCTTTGTTTCTTTCATGTTTAAGGAACGAGTTGAAGGCTGATGTCCTGGCGTGGTATCGAGATAATGACAATGTCACTCACAAATACCTTGCGGAAATGAGAAGGCTGGCTCATGATGAGTCCCCCTTTCTCTCAGTTGTGAAACTGAGAGCCACTACCCTGGCTTGGTGGAAAGATAATGGTAATTTCATACATCTAGATACCCATGATCACGATAGGCTGACTCATGATGAGATCTCCTATCCTCCAACTAACCCCCTAAGCACTCACTATCATTTATTCTTGTGGGTCCCCCTTTTCTTACAAAGAATCGTTTCATTTCTTTCATCAAGGGATCCATGGTTGAAGCATATGGAAGGTTTATATATATAGGCTTTTATCTTTTTTAGACAACAACAATCCCTCTAGGCATTCATCCCATTCTTCCCATCGAATGAGGGACAACCCCTTCTTGGGTCAATACACCCTAAAATCCCAAGAGACAAGGAAACAAGGGTTTTAGATGATGGAAAATTGGTAAGTATGGTCGGGAATGGTAAGATGGATCTTTAAGGTAGTTCCTAGTAGCAAACCCATTCCCAAGGAAGACCACTTACTAGGGCACAATGTCAACCACCAAGGTGAAATGAGGAAAGGCATAATGTCCAAGCATATGTCATGAAATCTAAAGTAGTCTAAGATACAACATACTCAAAATGCCTCAAATATTGAAATGCCACTCACCATAATACCGGACTTGTACCTCATGGAGAAAGGCCCAATGCCTCTCAGAATCCAACTGGTGTGGTGGATGCCATCTGAAAATCCTAACCTCTATGGTGGTGAGAAGGGTCTCTATCTGTGCAAGTGGATACTACTGGTCATGTAGTCTCTTGACACTCCATATCTGCAACCTGAGGGCCTCGAGACATAATCTCCTTAGTTATCCCAGAAAATGGGGATAACAACTCTCTATTTAATATAAAAGATAATTTTTATTAAAAAATAAATGAAACATCTTTATCATAAAATTTGGTGATATCCAATAGCTACATCTATAAATACAACGAACAATCATTCCATAGTGATTCTTGGATGAATCACAACAAATGACCAATAATTCAAAGTGGTGACTTTTCAAAATTATTCTATGACATAAATGTGTTTAAACTTACAAGATTCCTAATGATTGATTAACCCTTATACATTGTAACCAAAAATGTTATTGACAATCACTTAAAAAAACACTATTTTTATTTTTACAATTTCTTCTAAAGTTGTCATAATCTACATGATTTATAAACTAAGATATCACACTAAATCTATCATAAGTGAAAGTTTGTATGTCAATATTATTCACTAGACACCAAGGTGGATATAAAGAGATAATAGGGGATACAAAATTCCACTAAGAGCTAAACATATATGTCAATTTGTTTTGTAGAATCGAAACAATTTGATAGAAGAATATTGCTTCCCTCAATTAGATATTGATGATGATGATGATTAATGTCTATTGAGACTAAGATTTGTCTATCTAACCTTAAGATAAGGTAAAAGATTATTTGGATTTTTTAATAATGTTATTTCGATGCTCGAAAAGCATTAGGAGAAGTGTTCGAAGATCATTGTAGTTTTTATGACTTGGAAGGTTAGGAAGGTCGGTATTGTGATAAATATTTTGAAATTCAGATCTAATTTGGGTATACGCAGGGTACTCTTGGAGAAAGTGATTTTCATCTTCAACCCTTTGAGTGTCACAAAGGAGACAAATTCTTTCATACCATGGTGTTTTGGGAATTGTTGAGAGAAGTAAGATTTATTTACTATTCCAAAATCATAAATAAAAGTATATTAAATATGAATATTAAAAATCATAATAATATATAACAAAATTAAATATATTTATATATGATTAAGTAATGAAGAGAGAAGAAAAAAAAATAAAAATTTCAAAGGAAATTTCTCCACTCCTTGAGTCCAAAAAGTACAACTATACCCTTGCACCATAGCCTACTCAATTTTCATTAATGTATTTTTATTATTAAAAAATAAAATGTAATTATATTATTTTTATTTATAAAATAAAAATAATCATATATATAAATTAATGAAAAATAATGATTTTAATTAAAAAATTATAAATTATATATTTTTATTAATTAATTTAAAGTTAAATTAATTAATTTCATTTCTCATAAACTTTCATCCTCGATGTTGTGTAGTGTATATTTTTCCGAATATCAATACTAGTATCACTATAAATCTTGAATGAAAATTGAATAAGACCCTTGTACTTTTGTCATTTTTAATCTTAATATTAAAATTTTGCTTAGTTGGAAATATTTCATTAAACAAATTCTAATGTTAGATTGTGCATTGAATTTTGTTTTATATTGGAAGCATTGGATTTTGTTCTATATTGGAAACATGGAGACAAATTTTAAATGTTAGAATGTGCATTCTAAATGTTAGAATGTTAGATTGTGTATTGGAATTTGTTTTATGATTGGAAACATGGAAATATCTATGCTTATGTAATGCGAATGTGGATTTGTTTTATGATGGGAAACATGTAGATATCTATGATTATGCAATGTTTTGAGTCTTCAATTAAAGTTCATTATCATTATCAGAACAAAGAATAATTATCTCGAAATGTTGGCAGAATCATGGATACCTCAGTATTTTTTTATTTTTTTTTTAAGTAAAAAAGGGTTGGAGCCTATTATATTATCATTGACAAAATACAAAGCTTATGGTGATGCCAGCTGGCCTGCCTGAGCAGGAAACCAGGACAGCTGGGCATCCATGTCCAGGTGTCACCATTGTTGCAAAATAAGCATAAGTTAACAAAGGTCGCACTGCTATTTCCCGCCCGTAGGAAACCGGGATTAGCAGGCGTTAGTAGTAGACTGGTTTTTCCATCTAGAGCTATGAAATATAAAAAACTAGTTGTTCTATGACATAGACCTTTGAAACAAAACCACAAGCAGAGTCTGTGTAAGAGCATCAGAAAACCTCGGAGCCAGGATGAGTGTCGTCGACCGCAGTGTGCCTCCAACGCGCTGGGAATGCGTAAGGTCGGGCACAGGTCGGGCATTGCTTCTTCGGCGTGGCCCGGGAGTGTGCTGCATAGAACATGTCGAGCCTCTGCTCCAGCCTTGCCATGCGAAAGTTCTGATCTTCTATCAAGTTCCTCATATCGAAGATGAGGTTGATGTAGCTCGCGTCGATCAAAGGTGGCTGCTCCATGTCTGCGCCTTGCTTCTGATACCCCGCTGCTCCTCTGGTGGCATCGGGAGGCACTTCTTCCTCCACGTAACATGGAGAGTAAGGCCTTTCTGTGATGCTGTCGCCTTGAGTGCGCATGCCACTTGCCGCCTGCTGAGTTCCAATCAAGCCAAATGTCGAGCGGGGGTTCCAGTTCTCCGGGACCATAAATAAGGTGTGTTCTGGAGGGCTTGCCAGGCCACCTTCTGGAATTTCCTCTTCAACAACCGCCATTGGAGGTGTACGAGGTTTTTCTCTTCGCCTTCTGGCAGCTATTGCCATGGCCTTTTCAAATGTTGCTTTTCTCTTTCTTCTCGATTCTGCAGTATACCACGCCGCTCCTTGTCGCGGTGTCCCCCGAATTCTTGGCATGATGAGGGTTCGATGGCTGAGCTCTGAGCGGTCAATTGAAGTCGAAATGATGCTGAGGATAATCGGGGTGACCTGGAGGAGCGACAGCACCAGAGGGATGAGAGAACCCGAGCAACATTGTCGGAGATTCTGCGAGACGGAGGTTCTCGGAAGCGCTCTGCGACCAGGAGTCCCAATTCGCATAATGAGCCTGAACCTCATACCAATTAACATAACCACAACGATCAAATCCGCCATTAAAACCTGAGAGATAATGCTGGTACCCTTCCCTTGTGCGAGAGGGTCCGACTGTTGAGTGCGCCTGTGCAACATTAAACCGAGTTATTGAGCGGGTGATGTGAGGTGGTAGGCATCATGCCACCACATCCTAACTCATTTCCACGTGGCTGCATCGCTCGTCCTATCACCCCATCCGGGGAGATACCTCAGTATTTTTAATCACAAAATAAATTTCAGTTTAAAATCTAACAAATAACTCCTACTTCAGTTCAGAATCTCACAAATAACTCCTATGGAATGTCAACTCATAACAAATTTTAAATGTCATATGTATTAAATACCTTGTGAAAAAGAATCACCCCTTTACAAGTATCACAAGTATACGTGTCTCTTTAATTGGACTTTAATTTCATTTTAATTTATTTATTGCTTTGCATTCATTTATACATTCATTTTATATATATATATATATATATATAAATTTTTAATTTTATATTATGTACTTATTGATTATTATTCTGGTCTTAATATTGAGGATGCCACCCCTTTAGGGGACATTTTGACACTAGGAGCAAGTCGTTGGAGTTGGAGATGCATAATTAGGCCACATGTCAATCATCTAGGCCATCTCCTCATGGTCAAGGCCTTCTTCTCCTCAAAACATCCATGTGTCAATGAGCCGTGTCTTCACCACCAAACCCTATCCCCTCAAGGTGATGTCAAGCCTCCAAAGGTGACGTTTTTCTTCTCTCAAGAAAAACATTTGGCATGTGAGGTCTAGGTTATGTATCTCAAGTCATCTTCTAGGCCTTGAAAAATACATCTCTCTCATCTGGCATGTAGGCCCTTGGCATCCAACCTGTGGGATTCAAGCCCCATGGAATCCCAAGATAGACTTGTTCCTCCAAAACTATCCACCAACTAGGTCCTGCAAAGACAAATAACCACACCCTCCAAGGATATCAAGTCATAATATCATGGTGAGTAAATAAAATCAATAAATGAGCCACCTAAGCATGTGCATCAAATATTACCTGATCAAACAAGTAAGTGTTCAAAGACATTATGCGACTTTCCAATCTTGGATGTGGGAGGGTTGATAAGGTGTCCTATTGGGTATATATTTCCTCGGGTCAAGGAGTGTTTTCGAGGTGATCCCTCTCTAAGTCATGTGAAGTAGATGAAGTGGTTAAGGATCAAGACTCACTGGGAATGAGGTTCATGACATACAAGGGGTTGTAGTGTCTCATTCATGGGTGCCTTTGTAGAGTGTGTGTGACACCTTCGTTTGCAATGCATTTTTTTCAAGCCCGTCCTCTTGACATTCTTTGTTTCTTTCATGTTTAAGGAAGGAGTTGAAGGATGATGTCCTGGCGTGGTGTTTATATAATGACAATGTCACTCACAAATACCTTGCGGAAATGAGAAGGTTGGCTCATGATGAGACCCCCTTTCTCTCAGTTGTGCAACTGAGAGCCACTACCCTGGCTTGGTGGCAAGATGATGGTAATTTCATACATCTAGATACCCATGATCACGATAGGATGACTTGTGATGAGACCTCCTATCCTCCAACTACCCCCCTAAGCATTCACTATCATTTATTCTTGTGGGTCCCCCTTTTCTTACAAATAATCGTTTCATTTCTTTCATCAAGGGATCCCTAGTTGAAGCATATGGAAGGTTTATATATATAGGCTTTTATCTTTTTTAGACAACAACAATCCCTCTAGGCATTCATCCCATTCTTCCCATAGAATGAGGGACAACCCCTTCTTGGGTCAATACACCCTAAAATCCCAAGAGACAAGGAAATGAGGGTTTTAGGTGATGGAAAATTGGTAAGTATGGTCGGGAACGATATGATGGATCTCTAAGGGAGTTCCTAGTAACAAACCCATTCCCATGGAAGACCACTTACTAGGGCACAATGTCAACCACCAAGGTGAAACACGAAAAAAATGCATAATGTCCGAGCATATGTCATGAAATCTAAAGTAGTCTACGATACAACATACTCAAAATGCCTCAAATATTGAAATGCCACTCACCATAATACCAGACTTGTACCTCATGGAGCAAGGCCCAATGCCTCTCGGAAGCCAGCTGGTATGGTGGATGCCATTTGAAAATCCTAACCTCTATGGTGGTGAGAAGGGTCTCCATCTATGCAAGTGGATACTGCTGGTCATGTAGTCTCTCGACACTCCATATCTGCAACCTAAGGACCTCGAGACATAATCTCCTTAGTTATCCCACAAAATGGGGATAACAACTCTCTATTTAATATAAAAGATAATTTTTATTAAAAAATAAATGAAACATCTTTATCATAAAATTTGGTTATATCCAATAGCTACATCTATAAATACAACGAACAATCATTCCATAGTGATTCTTGGATGAATCACAACAAATGACCAATAATTCAAAGTGGTGACTTTTCAAAATTATTCTATGACATAAATGTGCTTAAACTTACAAGATTCCTAATGATTGATTAACGCTTATACATTGTAACCAAAAATGTTATTGACAATCACTTAAAAAAAACACTATTTTTATTTTTACAATTTCTTCTAAAGTTGTCATAGTCTACATGATTTATAAACTAACATGTCACACTAAATCTATCATAAGTGAAAGTTTGTATGTCAATATTATCCACTAGACACCAAGGTGAATATAAATTGATAATATGGGATACAAAATTCCACTAAGAGCTAAACATATATGTCAATTTGTTTAGTAGAATTGAAACAATTTGATAGAAGAATATTGCTTCTCTCAATTAGATATTGATGATGATGATGATGATTAATGTCTATTGAGACTAAGATTTGTCATTCTGACCTTAAGATAAGGTAAAAGATTATTTGGATTTTTTAATAATGTTATTTCGATGCTCGAAAAGCATTAGGAGAAGCGTTCCAAGATCATTGTAGTTTTTATGACTTGGAAGGTTAGGAAGGTCGGTATTGTGATAAATATTTTGAAATTCAGATCTAATTTGGGTATATGCAAGGTACTCTTGGAGAAAGTGATTTTCATCTTCAACCCTTTGAGTGTTACAAAATAGACAAATTCTTTCATGCCATGGTGTTTTGGGAATTGTCAAACACCCGGTTTCACTATGCAACTCATGATAATTAGTTCTTATTTTAGAAATATTGATTCTCTTCCTTACATTGGTCAAAACAGAAAGATGTTTTTGATTTTCAAGATTAGGATTAACCACCTCCTTATAATATCTTAATTTTCTTTTATCCTATAATTCTTTATCGCACCAAAGAATCTCCTTAAATTTATCTTTAATGGTATTTTTAATATCATCATTATTTTGCAGAACAACTTTTTCCTTTATTCCACAATGATGTAACCAAAACTTGACATCATTATGCCATTCTCTTTTAAGTTGTTCTTCGTGTTTTTTGCTAGATTTTGAAACAATATTAAATTAATTAAGACATCGATAATACAAATATCTATATTTAATATTCCTAAACCGTAAATACAAATATATTAAATATGATTATTAAAAAATATAATAATATTTAAGAAAATTAAATATATTTATATATAATTATTTAAAGTAAGGAAGAGAGAAGTAAGATTTATTTATTATTCCAAGTTCATAAATAAAAATATATTAAATGTAAATATTAAAAAATATAATAATATATAAGAAAATTAAATATATTTAAAAATGATTCTTAAAAGTAATGAAGATTGAAGTAAGATAATAATAAAAATTATTTTTTTAAAGAAATTTATCCACTCCTTGAATCCAATAAGTACAACTATACCCTTGCACCATAGCCTACTCAATTTTCATTAATGTATTTTTATTATTAAAAAATAAAGTGTAATTATATTATTTTTATTTATAAAATAAAAATAATCATATATATAAATTAATGAAAAATAATTATTTTAATATATATATATATATATATATATATATATATTATTAATTAATTTAAAGTTAAATTTATTAATTTCATTTCTCATAAACTTTCATCCTCGATGCTGTGTATATTTTTTCGAATATCAATACTACTATTAGTATAAATCTTGAATGAAAATTGAATAAGACCCTTGTACTTTTGTCATTTTAATCTTAATATTAAAATTTTGCTAAGTTGGAAATATTTCATTAAACAAATTTTAATGTTAGATTGTGCAATGGATTTTGTTTTATATTGGAAACATGGAGACAAATTCTAAATGTTAGATTGTGCATTGGAATTTGTTTTATGATTGGAAACATGGATATATCTATACTTATGCAATGTGAATGTATATATCTATATTTATGTAAAGTGAATGTGGATTTGTTTTATGATGGGAAATATGTAGATATTTATGATTATGCAATGTTTAGAGTCTTCAATTAAAGTTTATTATCATTATCAGAACAAAAAACAATTATCTCGAAATGTTGGCATAAACATGGATACCTTAATATTTTTAATCACAAAATAAACTTCAGTTCAAAATCGAACATATAACTCCTACTTCAATTCATAATCTAACAAATAACTCATATGGAGTGTTAACTCATAACAGATTTTAAATGTCGTATGTATTAAATACCTTGTGAAAAAGAATCACCCCTTTCCAAGTATCACAAGCATAACTGTCTCTTTAATTGGACTTTAATTTCATTTTAATTTATTTATTGCTTTGCATGCATATATATCAATTTTTAATTTTATATTATGTACTTATTGATTATTATTGTGGTCTTAATATTGATTTAAGTACAAATTATTAATATTATTGTTTCTTTAAGTAATAATTAAAAGTTTATGTAAAAAAACTCGTCTACTAACTTATTTAAAATAAAATTTCATTACAAAATAAAGTCAACAATAGGCACATGGTAATTAATTCATACAATCAACATTATATATAAAAAGTAAATGCAATTGTTTTGCAAACACACACGACATTTATATATAAATTTACACAACATAAATTAACCATAAGAAATCACACAAAACACTTATTTGTTTGTGAAGAATCAATTAGTTGTGTATAGGTGATGTTCCTCCCAACCATAGCCTTGGTGTTCGAAATCTCAACAACAAGCCACCCACGAGCTGAGGCTATGAGTCCACAAGGAGGTCTAACCCTTCTGACTATCCACTCTCCACAATCAACATCCCAAAACCCAGGTTCTACTCCAACAATAGCTCCAATCCATTAACTCTCTTCCCCACAACCTGCACAACCCAAGGAACGGGATCTCCCTTGACTACCACATAGTCCCTCGGGCCTTCCTACTTCCCTCCAGGGCTCCAATACACTTGGTTGGATAGGAATATCACAACTAGGGACTCGAGGAACCCTCAACTACTCCAGGAGTGCTCATTGTATCCTTATCAAGGCTCTTGAGCCATTTCCTCAACAAGAAATGTCACTTACAGGGATACAACCTTCATTATAGGCCTACAACCTCATTTTCAGCATAAAACTCAACCCCAAAATGGTTTTCCTTAAGCATTACATGGCTGGTTCTATTTTTCCATCACTCATCCCCCCTCTTACTCCTCCAAACCAACATGTAAAACTAACTCAAGATTGAACTCAAATTTCCTTTTCTTCTCATGCAAGATTGAATCTAACATTTCCCAAAAAGTGGTTGTACTCAACCCATGTTATCATAAATTGGGTGAGTTGACCTTTCCCACCTACCACTCTTACATCACATTAATAACTCTTTGATATTTCTAAGGGAATAAACATTATAATGAAATAGATGAATTATTAGGAATGGGTAACCCCTTGGACCCTTCTTTAGCCCCCTCACTTGTGAAATCATAGCCCCTCGTCGTTACCGTCCTACTCGTACCACAACCAATGATTCATATTTATTAATGATTGTAATGTACATTTTACATATCTTGGCCCTTGTCCATATCAATTCACGTGGGCTATCCCATCCAAACATATTGGCTCACCAACCTAATTAATATTTTCAAAATTACATTATAAATTGCGAGGATTAAAGCTAGGGACATTACACTTTAAACCATTATTGTTTTCAAGGAAGAAGTCCATATCAATGTAATTGTCATTTTCAAGGAAGAAGTCCATATCAATGCAATTGTCATTTTCAAGGAAGAAGTCCATATCAATGCAATTGTCATTTTCAAGGAAGAAGTTCATATCAATATATATGGAAGGGTTATAGTGTTACTCATTAAGGAGGAGTTAACTTTACGGTAAATAGAATTAATGCCATGTATTGGAGCTTAAATGTCTAAGAAGGTTATTGGCATGTGGTTGTTTTTAAACATGCAATAAGGTTAATGGTAAGTGTATGATAAATAATGATATGGGAGTTCAACTACTTCCACATAGAATAACATAAGGCAACATGTACAAAGGTGATCCATATGGAATGTTGGTGTTATCACACATGGTGTACACGAGAAAACATTACTTATTGATTCAAAATTGGATCCAGAAGCCTGACAGGGCTTGAAAAATGCTCAAAACTGAAAGTGCTCAAAATGCGACGAAACCTGTGCCATTGCGTCTGTCTCGTCTTCCTGATTTCGATGGTATATTTACTTTGTCAAACGGGCTCCGTATGCGAAAGTTATCGCGTTATGATCGGAAGCCCAAACAGGTAAAAAGTCAAAGGTCAACTAGTCAAAAAGTCAATGCTGATGTCAGCGTGCTGACTGTGCAGTAGATGACGTGGCACTCTCTGGATGATGGTGATTGGGCAGGTTCACTGACAAGGCAGACATGTGGTAGACAACTGGACCAGTCAATAGCTGACAAGTGGCATTAATCCGTCAAATGGGGAGATGCCACGTGGCCTAGTCATGGGCAGCCACGTGGCACCCAGTCATTAGTCAAAGTGGCAGGTTTCAAAAGTTTTGGGGTCCCTGGGTTTTGAACCCATGACCAACCACTAAGACTAAGCGCCTTCACAATAGTCCTATAACCAATGCGCCCAAATTATTTCATGTTATTAAAACCCATATTATTAAACTTATAGCATGGTATTATGGTGCATAAAGGAGGGGGCTGGGGGCTAAGCCCCAGCCCGTGGTCGTGTAAAACCCCCATATATCCGAGGGCGGGGGGCTATCCCTATATAAAATGTGCGGTTATATTATGTATACAATATGACCATTTTACATATGGAGAACGCGCGCGCGATTTCACATGGAGTCTACGGTTATATTATGTTTATATATGACCGTAATCTTTGTTAAATGGAGCGCGGGTTTATGTAACTATTTGCTACACTTGTGCGCGGGTTTTAATTCCAACAGAGTTGGCCCTTTCCCCCCAAGCATATGGTTTTATGCCGTGTCATGTGACCAACCGGGAGCGTGGAAATTGGTTTTTAAAACGGCTAATGGTTAGCCCTTTTTCCTTTTGCGCGCGGTCTTATGACACCATGTGCCCAGGAGCTAGGCGGTTAGGGGCTGTAGGCGCCCTAACCATTATACGATTTTCACCATTGGCGCGGTTGCGCCCGGTGCCAGGTTTTTACGCTACATATTGCGTGTGTGCCAGGTTTAATGAACAAGGGTGCGTTTTGTAGCACCAGTGACAGAAAGCTTGAAGGGGAAGACTTCCAGGAGGCATAACTTCTTCGTTTTTCGACCGATTGAGGTGCCGAAAGAGCCCAGATAGGGGTTTTTGGACGCTCTGAAGCCATAGGAGCAGCCAGAATAGAGTTATACAGGAGGGAAACCAAGCTAAATCCATTTTGAAGCAGAGAAGCTTTTGAGGAGGAGACGCTGTCGAACAATTTCTGGGAGCTCCGGACGTCCGTTTTGCGTGCCGTTTTCTTTGCATGGTTCTAGAGATTTGGAAGAACATGACCAGATCAGTCTTGTAGCCATTTGTCATTGCAGCGATGTATTTTTGAGCTGTTGAACAGAAATAAAGAAGCCTCCCCCACAGAGAAAAGGCCCGGAGACATAGGCAAAGTTGTGCCGAACTTCGTTATCAATCTGTGTGTTATGGTTTGCTATCTTATATTTCATTTCAGATCTGTAAATGTGTATATGGCTGTTATAATTCCTCTTCTTTCCTCATTCTTTCACTAAGTTTTCTCAAATGGTTAATTAACGCATGCAAAATTAAAACTCAACCATAAGTCATTAAAAGATCCGGTGGATCAAATGGTATCAGAGTTAGTTGACGTTTGGATTTGAGTTGCATGTTAACCAGGGAAAAGCTACAGCGTCGTGAAGGAGAGATTGTTGCAGAGAATCCATTAATTGGATTGAGAAAAAGATCTTCTCACAGCGAGAAGATGGCATTGGAAGAAGGGATTTCTCAAGATGAGAAAGAGTTCCGGAAAACATTCCTTGCCATGTCGGAGATGGTGAAAGTCTTGTACGAAGATTACTTGGAACGGAAGCAACCAGTTTTGGGTGATTTTTCAAAAGGAAAAAGTGAAGAGGAAGAGGACCATCCTCAGATTCCTCCTTCACCTCCTTCTTCTCCTTCTGCTTCTTCAAGTTCAAGTTCTAAATCTAGTGGAAAGAAAAATGTTCATAAGAATAAACATGAAATGCCATTGTTAAAACTTGATGTAAAATTTGAGTTGCCCATATATGATGGTAAAGTGAATGCAAAAAAACTTGATAATTGGATCAGACAGATGGAGGTATACTGCAGTGTGCAACAGATCAAGGATGAGGCCACACAAATCAAGTTGGCATCTTTGAGACTTGTAGGTACAACTCTTATCTGGTGGCAAAGCAAGCTGCAAAAAGAAACACAAAATGTGGGTAATGTATTTCCATCATGGAAGGATTTCATTTCTGCACTTAGGAAACAATTCTATCCTTTGGGTTATAAAGAAAAAACATTAATTGAATGGCAATCTTTAAAACTAAGAAAAGGACAAACAATGCAAGAATACACCGATGGTTTTCGAAAAATGGCATTAATGTTAGATATCCCTTTGCAAACACAAGAAACTCTTATGAAGTATATAGGAGGTTTACCTGCACATATTAGAAACACTGTTTTCATGTTTGGACCCACTAACCTTGATGAGGTTTCTGTTCAAGCTACATATATTGAAGCAGGGAAAGCAGGTGTGTCAGGGGAATCGTTGTCTTCGAAGAAAGAAGACAAGAGGAAAAGGCATGGCAATGGCAAGAATGCAAATGCAGTGACAAAGAAGGAAGGAAAGCCCTCTTGCAAGCATTGAAAGAAAGAGGGACATGATGAAGACAAATGTTGGCAGTTGCATCCCGAGAAGAGGCCAAAGTGGTTCAAAGAAAAGAAGGGAAAGCAAACAGTGGCAACGACATCAAAACCCACAGACTTGGGATCGGATTCAGGTGATGAGTCAAAGATTTCATTGGTTGGTATGACAGGTAAAAATGGTGAAGATTTTGATTGTAGAAACAAGTTGTTTCATATAAGGGTAATTATGTGACACACTGAGATAGACACATTAATCGACAGTGGATCTCAATCTAATCTAATCTTTGAAGAATTGGTTAAACAATTGGGATTAAAAACACAAACTCATCATAAGCCTTACACACTTAAATGGGTAAGCAATCATCATCAGATGCACATAAAAAAGCAGTGCACAATCAAATTTGCAATTTCATCTAAGTATGTGGACGAAGTAACTTGTGATGTTGTGTCGTTAAGAGAATGTGGAATAATCTTAGGTAGTCCATACTTATTTGATCGTAAGGCAATCTTCTACAGGACAAAGAATCA
>ML834323.1:0-19603 GCA_009831015.1 Picea engelmannii
CAAACAGGTGCTTCAGCAGTGGTTCTTGTGACTATCTTGGGCATCAATCTGTGGAAGGGTTTCCTCCTTGACTTTACCTTATCCTTTGACCTTCCTTTATCCAGATTGACTTTAGGGACGTCTCCCTTGGATTTGCCCTCCTGAATAGAAAGAGCCCCCCATCGAGGTGACAGTGGGTGGGGGAAGCTCCTGTTACGCCGGTTTCTACCCTTGACTCAAGCTTTTTAACCTTTCCTACAAACCGTGCGATAACATGGCCTTTGGAGGCCTACCATAGCTTCTCCAACACCAACGACTTGTCACAGGTGACAAAACATCCCCTAAAGGGGTGATGTCCATGTACATTAGGGTTTTTATTTGTGCAAAAGTGAAATTTTAAATGAATTGTTTAATATTACTTTGTTAAAGGGGGCAAGATTAGGGTTGTTGACCCCTAGTCTTGTGGTTTACCCCTTAGTATGTGGACAAGTCACCTTGGTGACATTTTGTATAAATAAGAGATCATAAGATCTCATTTGAACATAACTCTCCCTCTTGTGAGAAGACTTGATCTGAATTTTTTGCTACACTTGGCTTCTTTTGTTTCTTGTGCACTTGTTTATGGCTATTTTGATGAATGGTTGATGGAGGAGTGAGGCGCTAGCCTTGGATTAATGGTTTCTAGCTTTTATGGTGGATTGTCTTAACATCTTTCTTGATTTTGGTATGGTCTTTTACTCTTATGCTATCATTTTTTCAAGTCAAGGATTGTTTTGCTAGGAGCTAAGTGGGAAGTAAGAGCATTTACACCCCCACTCTAGTCTCCATCATTTATTGCTTGAAGTTCATTGATGTTGCAAGGGTTTGTTTGAGGAAGTAAGAGGATTTACACCCCCAAGGAAGTAGCATCTCTAGTTCATTTATTTGACTCCATTAACCCAATATTAAAGGCACTGTTATCGCGCAATTTGTATTTGCCCAAAAGCCAAAGGCAAGTGGATACTGAATTGGCGTAACAATGAGGATGACCTATCACTGTCATCTTAATAGGACACCTCTTTCTATTTAGGAGTAGTACCCTAGGGGAGATGTCCCTAGTGACTTGGGGGTTTGAGAAGGCTAAGGTAAAAGTCATGAGAAAGTCCCACCCTTCTCACAAGTCACTCAAATCAGAAGTTCCAAGGTTTTATTGAGATGAAGCGAAAGATAAATTAAATGTACCTACCCAGAACAAGACAACAAGTAGAAAAAAATGCATTTTGCAAGTACCATATGATGTCAACGCTTCATAAAACCATAAACTTTTGAAAGATGAACAAGCTGATATAGAACTGAAGCAAATGCAAATATTTATAACAACAATGCGTATTTAGCAACAACCACAACAATTAGGCCTCAATAATGCTTAAAATTGACAAGAAATAATCGCCTTAAATTGACAGAATGATAATAGTTGTCAGAAGCAATTATGGCAATGTCTAATCAGCTTTTAATCTTGCTTTTAGGATGAATTTGCTGCTGTTATAGATGGCTGTGGCAATCTTTTGCAACAGCAACAAATTAGTTAGTGAGTTACTCTAGTTTAAAGTTAGTAGGAGTTAGTAAAAGTCTTAGGGAAGATGGTTTAAGAGTTGTTTGGTCAATCAATCTCTTGTGAGGAATGGACTAGTGCCTTTTAGGGTGATGGAGTCAAGGTTAGCAGTGACAACTCTTAGAGGAAAACAACAAATGATAATGGATAACCTAAAGGGAGGGATGAGATGATTGAGGTGTTAGTAACCTAAGGCCTCAATATCTAAACCCTAGAAGGAAAGATTGCTAGAAAGCAAGTAACCTTAGGCCCTAGCTATTTCCTTCTTCCTTAGATTAAAATTGAAGTAAAATGTATGAAGCTAATGAAGTAATGCTACTAGAGTGCTACAAAGGTAGGGCTCTAGTGTATTCTTCAAAAGAGATGTACTCTAGCAAATTCAATTAGATGGAAAATTGTAAGGAAAATGATAGTAACATATGCTTCTCCCCTAGGGTTTCAAACTAGCAATTTCATAATCTTAGAAATGAACAAGTAAATTTACCATAACCATTCAAAATAAAATGTAGAATTGCAGATTTACTTACTTCATCAAGAATAATCTAGCAACAAACCCTAGTTGAAGACTTTCCACCATGAAAAATGCCAAAATACACTAAGAATAGCCTCTCCAGGAAGTTGCGCACCACTTAATTTCAGCCAAATACCCTTAAAGAGGGCCGAATTTCAGACCTCACACTTGTGTGAGTGAAAAATGATGAAAAATATAAGAGATTTGTCTCTTATTTATACAATGATCATGACCTTTAATTACGATTTAGGTCAGAAAAGGCCGACATGGCCAAATTACATCAAAAATCCAGTTTTTACATAAATTTAAAGAATTAAACCCTAAAATGTGCAGTAAGGTGACGTCATGCCCTCCTAGGGTGACGTTGAGCCTCATAAGTGGGACGTCAGGCTCCATGAGCAAAACGTTAGGCCTTCCAAGGCCTCCGGATGATGCCACACGTGCCACTTGGCACACAACTGCCTCCATCATGTCCATCTGACGTTGGGTGACGTCTAGGTTCACAAGGGTGACGTCATGGGCCTTCCAAGGCCAACGTCCAGGGGGGAGAGCAAGATCCCCCTAGGTCCAGGCCTACCAAAGTGTCTCTGGTGGAACGTCCTTCCTTTTCTCCGGTGCAAGCCTTTGGTGTCCCTCTGCCCCTGGCTGGGGTCATAACATCCATCTGGTGGGCTTTTAGCCCCATGGAGGTCCGAGCTAATCATCTCCCCATATGTACCTGTCCATCGGGCATGGTCCTGCAGCAACAACAAGTACGCCCTCCATGGGCTCATAAGTCACAGGGATCATAGAAATGTCAATCACGTCTAATAATCAAATTACCCAAACATGTGCATCAAACCCCCCTTTACCCAGACAAATGCTCAAAGACGTTATGCAGTTTAACAACCCAGGTTTGGAGAGGGTCTCAAGATGTCCTATTGGGCTAATCCTTCTCAAGTTTGGGGTGTTTCCCAGGTGAAGACCAATCTAGGTCATGTAGGCATATGAGATGGTGTAGGGAATGTTTGGGCAAGGGGTGCACATGTAGGTGTAACAAGGAAATGTAGGTCTTACTTGTGGGTGCCTCTGTAGATGGCGAGCTGCACCTTG
The DNA here is from genome assembly GCA_009831015.1 of Picea engelmannii. Classification (NCBI taxonomy): domain Eukaryota; kingdom Viridiplantae; phylum Streptophyta; class Pinopsida; order Pinales; family Pinaceae; genus Picea; species Picea engelmannii. The sequence continues at coordinate 3,174 of ML834323.1, forward strand.
TCATGGATGCCATTGTTTCCTAGCCCATTCAATGCATTTTATTCTTTGTCTTATTGCTTTTTCTTTTCAAGAGAATAGCTGGAGGACACTGTCCTGGTGTGGTGACCAGTGGTGACAACGTTACCCACAAGCACTTCATGGAAATGAGAAGGTTGGCTCATGACGAGACCCCCTTTCTCTTGGCTATGCCACCAAGAGCCACTAACCTGGTTTGGTGACCAGATGGATGGTAGTGTCATACTGCTACATGCCCATGGACCTAATAGGCCGACTCATGATGAGACCTCCTATCCACCAACTAGATCTTGAGTTTTATTTTATTTTACGGGTCCCCTTTTCTTGCTGAGAAGCCATTTATTGCTTTCTTGGGAATCCCTGGGCGAAGCATCTCAAGTTTTCATTTTGGCTTTTAACTTTTGCCAGCTACTTTTACCCTCTGGGGCTTATGCTCCTTCTTCCCACAAGGCAAGGTACAACCCTTACTAGCTTGGAAAACCCAATGCCCGAACCAAGGTAGGGGAAAGATGAGAGGGACAATGATGAAAAGTAGTAAGTATGGAAGGAATGGACGATGACCTTTCATAGACCCACCCAGTGGCAACTCATCTCTAAGGGAAACAACTTACTAGGGCACTCTGTCATCCCCCCTAGGTATGGACAAGTTAAAGAGCATAATTTCCAAGCAAATGCCATGAAACAAAAGAGAATTCAGTGCACATATTCAAATGCTTCAAAAATCAGAGTGACACATACCATGATACCTGGACTCATTACCTCATGGAGCAAGACCCACTGCTACTTCAGAATTAGGCTGATGGGATGGATTCTGCTGCTGCTGATAGATAGGATGCACTGAAGAAAAGATGGGCCCTCCAGGGCCAAGCTCAAGTCATATGGCTCTTGGTACTCCATGTCTAGGACCTGTGGGCCTTGAGACATAATCTCCTTATTTATCCCTAGGATAGGGGATAACATGCACTAGTCATTTATTTTTTGCATTGGAGATATAAAATCATTGCCTTGGGAAACGTGAAATTTTGTCTTTTGAAAGATCTCTTGCTTGGAGTTGGTTTGCCACATTGAGAGGACTCTTCCCCTACTAGGGCGTCCCCTCTTTCCAATTACTTTGATTGCTGTTACAAACATTAACCTACAGCCATTAGGGCTGATCTAACCTAGATAGATAACTAACCCTAACTCCTAAACTAACCCTAGACTAGCTCCTAAATTTTGCACACTAACTCTACTAACTAGGGCGCACTTTTTGGGCTAGTTCTTGGCAGTTTTCCATGGTTGATTTTGCTGCTGCATGCCATTGAATGCTACAGTCATAAGGCTGCAATTTTCTGCAGAAAACACATGTTGTAACAGCTTTCTTTATTCAGCCTCAAAGTGCCATTTTTCAGTCATAATTGTTTGCCATATTCATTGATAAAATTGTTCATTTATCTTATGCTCTACATGCTGATTTGAATGTCTTACTTGCTGATATAAACTGTCATCTGCTGCTGCAAATTAGGGACAACAAGCTTAACTTGCTGATCCATACTAACATATATCATTGCAAGTTGGATTTTCTTGTGCCTCGGGCAAGTACAATCATCTGGAGAAGTACTATACCTTTGGGGCAACGATCACTTGACTTACAAGACATCTTTTTCCACATCTCACTCCACTTAGACTTGACTTCTAGGGGTTTCACTTCCATATCCATTCATCTACATCTCATTCCCTCTAGGGTCATCGAGATCGCCTCCCTAGAGTGACCTAGTCACCCTTGAAGTGCGGGATTTGCATCAAGGTGACATTGGGAGTAGGATTCCCAATTTGTAGCACTTGCTTTTGTGGTTGGGTTGGACTTTGCCCAACCTACAATTTGTGCTATAACACACACCACACTTTACAAGGCCTAAATCTTGGGCTGCGAACTCGTGAAGTGCAAGTCTTTCACCTGTCGTATGAATTGTGGCACCACTATCTATGTACCAACCTGTCCTAGTCCTGTCCTCTGCATCCAATAGTAGAGTGTATTCATCTTGGAACATTCTAGAGAACTAACGAGCTGTGGCAGCCAACTGTTGCTCTTCTTCCTCATCTTTGTCCTCGATTTTTGCTGAGGTCACTACCTCCTTCCTTTTCCCTTTTGTACCATAGCCCTTCTTGGCTTGTGAGCACTGGATGGCAAAATGTCCAAATTCTCCACACACATAGCATTGGACATGTGAGAAGTCTTTCTCAGGTCTCTCGTTTGTGGATCCTCCTCTAAAGGTTGTTCCTCTTCTGCCTCTGCCTCATCTCTTGGAGGTGAGAGCGAGATTCTTCCTCATTTATATTTCTGCCTCTCCAAATCTCTTCTTGGCTGCAGTCGTTCTATAACCTTTCCCAATCTGGTAGTTTTTCTCTTGCTACTACCCCTGCAATGAAGGAATCCCACTTCTTTGGGAAGCCCCTTAAGGCTGAACGAACTATCTCGGCTGGGGACAATTTTACCCCTACTGCAAGTAGTTCATCTAGTAGCTGTTTCACTTTGGTGAGGTAGACTGTAACCCCTTACCCTTTTGACATCTTTGTGTGCTGAAGTCTTTCTTTGAGAGCCATGATTTTGCTTTCATGCTTGGCTTCAAACAACCCCGTCAGATGTGACCACATTTCATGATCTGTTTGCTTCTCACCAATGTTTGGCACCAGATGATCCTTCATTGGATCTAGGAGGATCCTCTGAGCTCTGGTTTCTAGAGCATAATATAGTTCTTTGTCCTTAGCATCAGTGGGGATTGTGGCTTTATTCTCAACAATGCCCCATACTTTGCTCTCTTGAATGGAATTCTTCACTCTGTACTTCCATTGTACGTAGTTGGAGGCACTATCAAGTCTGTCCTCATATCTGAGGTTTGTAGCCATCTTGCTACTTAGTTTCAGCCTCTTCTGAAAAAATTTTCTCAGTACTTTCAATGGGTGGACTTGAACGAACTCTAACTTGCTCCCTCTTTCTCTGAGTAGATTGACCCTGCTCGATCCTCTTCTCCCGCTTCAGCTTAGAGGGTACGACCTCCCCTTTTAATCTTCTACACCTCTTTTGGGGCTGTCAGAAATCTAGCTCTGATACCATATATAAGATAATAGCCATAAACTTTACTTATCAGATCTGATACAACAACAGATTATCACAAAATATTTGGAGAGCCACACAAAATAAACATGAAGAATAAATTCTGGAAATGACACTGCTTAACACACAAATATTTATCACAGGTCTATGCATACAAAAATATATTTTGCCCAGAACTGATATGCAGGTACTGTACCACCTGGACAAGTCTGTACACTCACAGGTTTCACTCAGGGCTGTAGTACAACAAAAATGAGGTTACAAAATCACTGGTTCTACCTCAGTCTTCAACAAAAACACTGATAAACCAGACTTCTTTTCAATCTTCAGACCTGGTATGCATTCCTTAGTTGGCTGGTGATCCGTACGGGATCCGCACCACGCGTACAAAATCCCTCTTACTGTGCTGAGTTTGCTTGCAGGTTGTCCTAGCTCGGCCACCTTTCTCTTGCTTAGTCTCCTCTTCTGATTGTGCTAGACCCAACTTGGTCTAGTGGCTGACCCTACTCGGCCTTCTTTACTTTGTCTCTTGGTCCAGCTCGACCTTCCTCTACCGTATCACTTAACCCTGGTATTGAATCTCCTTAGAGACGCCTCTCTCTCTCTCTCTCTTAGTTGGCTGCACTCCCTTGAGATAGTTGGAATGAGGCTCTTGTAGGTATAATATAACCCTAGACTAACTCTCATGCAATCTTGACCCTTGGATCTCCTTGTCAAGATCTTGATCTAATGGTGGGGACTTAATCACTCATTGAGGCAACTTAAGTCACATCCAATAGATGTGATTTAATCTCAAGTTGGATTGAGTGGTCCCCACCAACTAAAGTGTTGACTAGATATAAGTTGGGCCTCTTCCACACTACTAGACACCCCTAGTGTGGAAGTATCTGCCCGAGCTATAGAATCTAACATAAGTCAGCTATGCTGGAATCCTTGTTTGCACATTATTGTCTGGTTTTTTCTACCTCGATATTCATAGTCTGTAATTGTTCTTGCAATGCTTCAAACTATTTATTAGCTGTTGGTATTAATTCATCGGGGTCTTCTAAGTTCTAATTCGTGGATATCATGATCATCCTCGATTACAAGAAAGCTATAGTGGAGTTTCTTTTGATGTTCTTAACTGTTCTGTTGCACCCTCATCAGCTTCACTGACATTGGGAGAGCCAATATCTTCTCAAACTGGAACAGTATCATCAGTTACCTTCGATTGTTCTTCTTCAGTTGGGACAACATTCTCCTGTTCACCACTATCAGAGTTTTTTGTACTTCTACATGGAGAGATTAGTGAAAATTTCTGTTTGCTTGTGTTTTTCTCCATGAACTTAACTTCAGTGTCAGTATGCAGAATTTCTGTTTCTGGATGTTGCTCCACATGAGATTAAAATCTCTATATCTGCATGGCTGTATAAAATTGCTCCGTTATTATTCTCTTTTCTGTAATATCCCCAATCAAATCTGATCTAAAAATCTGATTTTTGTGGTTGGGAACTTTTGTCAAACACTTTGATGGAAAGCTCAAAAGACCCTTGCCAACCCTTCTCTACTTGCTGCCCCAACTTATAGAGGTTTTCTTAGTTGTTGTTTATCATCATACACCTCATAAACAACCTTTCCAAGTTCCCATATATGTGGCTGTTATATTTTATTGTTGGTTGTAAGGGAAATTGCAGCTGGCTAGTTCATGCATTTTGTCAAACACTTTGCTAGTGTTTGCTGTAGCTTCCGTTTAAAGTGTGTTGCTGATTTATTTATGTATTTGGGCCAATGAAAACACCATAGAAAATGCAACGAAATTACATAGAATGAATGCCCAAGGAAAATACACCAGAATTTAAGAAGTACCTCAGATCTTGCTTTATTTATATTAATATAAAGTCACCATACAACAGAATTTTCCAGATCTGAAATACAATAGTTAGCAACTGATTCAATGGCTGGAAATGGCTCCCGAGACAACAAATATGCAGCAATAAACCTTCTGAATCCCCCCCAGAGCTGCCCACAAGCAATGGCTGTCCAAAAGATGAGCCCTCCACCAACAACTTGTGGCACCAAATGAAGAGACGCACCCTGCTGAAGATAAACGCCTTGGCTGAAGGTAAACTCGGCCCACCTCAACAATACACACCCAGCTACCAATAAAATCGTAGCAAGAAGACTATGCAGCTCCTCCACAAGATATGGTTCACTCCTCCAAGGTATGATACGCCCAACTCAATGAATAAATTGCCCCTGTAGAATGGCTCTCTGAAAATATGGAAATCTCCTTCTCAAGATGCCAATTGCTGAAGAAACTATGATCTCCAAGTGAATACCAAGTCTGAAGATAGAGTGGCTAGGGTGGATATCTCACCACCGAAACCAAGCTTGGCCAGCTAGGGTGGATCTCTCACCACCGAAAATGAACCTATGGTTTGTCACCATAACCCTCAAAATCCTAAGCTCCAAGAGCTCTCCAAGCCAAGAGGCCAAATACAAAATAATCAATCAACATCCCGAGAGAATGAGCTCTCATCCCCTTTTATAGGCCCGCTTTTTGCTTTTCTTTCATTCACTTTAATTATTTAAGTGACTTTCTAAGGTTATTCCTTGTATTAATAATTAATTCACCTTTTTAACCCCAGAAAGTGATTAATTCTCCTTTATGACTTCTCCAACCACTGAAAGTCACTTTTCATCATCCGATCCCGTAGATATTTTCGCTCCGGTTCCAACGAGCTATTACACTAAGGTATTTCTCCAAGAAACAAGCCCCAAATAGTACCTTTAGTGTAATCATTAAAATATGCCCAATAATAACCTTGTTTTATGGGAATCTTCAGAATGCAACGAAACCAAGAACAAGCTGTGTGGAATTGATCTTGATGATGAATACTGGTAAATAAACTAAGCTGGGCCCCATAAAATCCTCCAAACCTTTTGGGCTCACTGATGAACGAGTCTCACCCCTTTGACCTGGTTGACTCAAGCCTCCTGAAGTAACTCTAGTTGCATAATAAGGGAATCCAAAAATGGGGACAGGATGGTCCTCCCTTCCCAAATATTGCTTGTCCTCAAACAATGCCATCACAACTTGGTACTCCACAAACTGAACCCGACTGAAACTGAACATGATACCAGGGTCCCAAACTGATCTCCGGAAATGACCACCATGCTGTTGCGGCACCACTCTGGTAATAACCATCGAACCATTGTGTCTAGTCTGCATCCTCCTCTCCTGAAATCCCACACTGAAATACTTGTAGGGACTGAACTTACTGTCATGAATCATGTCCTGCAAAGGTATCTCCATGAAACCCAAGTCTGCAAATCCACTAACAACCTCGATCTTGGGTATCTGAAAAGAAGGTTTGTCTCGTCGCTTGGAATAAGTCTTAACCTCTCCTCTACTGGCGTCCCAAAAATAAAGCAGACCAATCACTGTCGCAACTCTGTCAATCATCACCAGTAGTTGGTCCACCAATGCGCTCTGCCGCCAAGGCAGACTCTTCCCCATGTGTCCTGACGCAACGTCCACGAAGTCCCTCCCTGTGAGAATCTCTTGGACTTGCCCGTAAGTGATGAAGTCACCAGGGTCCCAAACTATCCTGTATGAAGTGAAGCACCCTTTGCTCACTGTACTGATCTGTACGGTGCTATCACACGAATCTGCCTGACTACCCCTAGTAAGCCAATCGATCATAAGCTGTTGAAACGCGGTTGACTCCTTGGGAGACCGCTCCTCCAAGCGACCAATCCTACGCATTCCAGGAGTAAACTCTGGAGAACGCAAACTGGCAATCCCACATGTGTCAGTTGTTGTGCTGCCAACAACTGCAATCTCATGTTCCCATGCCAGCCTCATAGGGGAATCCTCGTGCTGATGATGCATCCCTCCGATCACAATCATCTGGCCACCATACTTAGATTGTGCTCTCTTCTCCTGGAACCTGCTATCATGGACCATACTCAGCCAAGGCACCTCAGTGAAGTCAACGCCTGTCAATCCACAACTATCCTTGATCCTGGGTATCATGAGGGAAAAGAAAAACTCCACGACTCCTATCACAACATTTCGACAATGACGCAAACCAATCACTGCCTCAACTCTGTCGGCCATCAACCTCATCCGAGACAATCCATCACTTGGACAAATGCCAGGATCCCACCTCCACATTGGAAGTCCACCACTCCCAATGCCTTTCGACTGTTGTTGTGCCCCACCAATAACCATCGGAGTCCAAATGAGCCAAATCCCCGATGTGCAATCTCTATAGTAGATAATGCTATCCACTACTCCACCAACTGCAATCTTTGTGAACCAATCTAAATAATTTTGGATCTCATCCTGTGCACTCAACGCACTGATCACAGAGTCCAAATGGATGAACTCTGTCACGGCCACAATGCCCCCTATCTCATCCCACTGGCTCCAGTAATCCCCTTCTGTCCTGCTGTATACAATGAAGGCATCAAATAACAACAATAGGTGCCTCTGCCATTGCATGAAGGACTGGAAGGTGACTAGTGTGTTGGTCAACCCCAAGGGCATGACCAAGAACTCACGATGATACTCGGGAACAGACCTGTGAGTACCCTGCTCCCTGGCCCAAGCCTAATGATATCCTAGATGAAAATCAATCATCGAGGGATACATTGCTCGCAGAGGCTCACCATTCCAGTCATCGATTTTGGGTAACCTCAACCCAATGTTATACTCAATGACTCTGTCAAAAGGTCTCCCTAGAGGAAACGCTCCAAAACTCTGCTGTGCACCACCACGTGCCGATGTATAATCCCGTATACTGTGACATACTCCTGTGTCCCCCTGTATCGTCTGGTGCCCTATATGTGCTACTAAATCCAACACTCTACTGATGATGAGTAAACATGTACCCCAGAGTGTGTCCATGTCCATCATGTACCTATCTACCCAATCCATGAACGCATATGCTTCCTCGCGGGCTGGTCCACAAGGAAGGTGCTCAACCATCTCCTTCGTAGTTAAACTCTGACCTTCTAATGAGCTCTCCAAAAGAAAGGGTTCCTGACCCCCGTAATGCCAAATCAGAGTGCAATCCAAACTCTCCTCGAGTACCTGCAACTCGGAATGCTCCTCGTCCAGACTCATCATAAGAGGCTCCTCTCTCACATCATGCGTGACACTCACGCCCTCTTGTGTCACGACTGCCAAAGATGATGGAGTCCCTGCCATAAGTAGTGAAGAGAGTGCCACGTTCAACGGATAATGTAGCTCCTCAACCTCTCTTTCCTTGTCCTCAACAAACTTGAGAACAAGGTCCTTGCCCATAAACAACTGCAAGTAGTCTAACTTCAGTTGCTCTAGTGCATCGTTGATGAGGCACAATTGAGCACTAGTGACTCCACTTACCACTCCACTGTGTCTCTCCTCCATCTGAGTTCTCCACATAAGATCCTCAATGAATCGGTGAGCTCCATTGGTCCTGGTCAATACCCATGTGATCTGATCCTCGGTCACCAACAAGCGATCCTCCAGATCACACCACGCTAGAAGCCTCTGTCCAACCGCATCCAAATGGTTTGAGCTGTCATATGTAAGAATGTTCCCCTCATCAACATCACCCAATGCACTAGGTGATACCATGTTGCGATGGGACTCATGTGTGACATCATCCTCACACAAGGTTTTTGGTTGGTTGTCACCTCCAAGTTCAACTCCTACTCCAATATCCTCCACGCATGGTTACTGGATAGAAGGACCCATGTCCCCCGACAGTCTCTCAAACACCCATCCTCCGTCATACGTGGGTAGCATCACGTCCTCATCATCATAGGAATTATAAACAGGGTATGGTGCTGAATGATCATCATAGTTAGGTGCTAACACACCCTCATCATCATAAACATCTTCAACATAGGTGCCATCAATTTGTCCAACATGGGTGCTGGTGTCATGGTCCTCGAAGTCATAATAAGTGGGACAAGATGTTGCCCCCTCATCATCGGTATTAGCAACAAATCCCACCAACATACTAGTGTCGACGGCCTCATCACAGACCACTGCTTGGTCCTCATCTACGCACACCTCCTCATCATGGCTAGTTGCATGCTCCTCCACATGGATATGTGCTTGCACCTCCAACAAGTCCACCTGTTCATCCTGCTCACCTCTTCTCCACTTCTGCTCTAGACTTTTCAAGAGTTCCTTATTCCAATCTCTGTCCTCGAATTCGATGGTGCAATAGGCTTCAAGTGACATGGAAACTTGGAATTCCTCACCCAACGCTTGATATTCCCTGGAATAAGTGATGAGTTTAATATCCTTTCTAAACTGCTCTGAGCTTGCTGCTAGATCCGTCCTACTTGATTGAAGAAGTTGCGATATTTTAGCCATGAGTTTTTGTTTAGACTTCTTTTTTTCTTTCCTGGGAATGTTGTTCTTATCATCAATTCCCTGTTGCAGATTTTTCCTTCACCGAATTCCCCACAAGGTAGCAAGATCACCAGCTCTGATACCATTGTAATATCCCCAACCAAATCTGATCTAAAAATCTGATTTGTGTGGTTGGGAACTTTCATCAAATACTTTGACGGAAAGCTCAAAAAACCTTTGCCAACCCTTCTCTACTTGCTGCCCCAACTTATAGAGGTTTTCTTAGTTGTTGTTTATTGTCAAACACCTCATAAAAAACCTTCCCAAGTTCCCATATATGTGGCTGTTATATTTTATTGTTGGTTGTTACGGAAATTGCAGCTGGTTGGTTCATGCATTTTGTCAAACACTTTGCAATTGTTTGTTGTAGCTTCTGTTTAAAGTGTGTTGCTCATTTATTTATGTGTTTGGGCCGATGAAACACCATAGAAAATGCAAGGAAATTACATAGAATGAATGCCCAAGAAAAATACACCAGAATTTAAGAAGTACCTCAGATACAGGTAGAGTGGGTCTAATGGTTAAGAACATGTGTTTCCTCCTAAGAGGTCACAAGTTCAAATCCAGAGGGGGGTAGGGTATGTATACCTCCGTAGACTTTACCAGTCAAATCGCTGGGCGGAGGGGGTCCCTTGTCCCACAAACAAGGGGGTCTCATACACCAATTTGGTGTGGCTTGGCCGTGACCTTAAATATAGATTATTATTATTATTATATTAATATAAATTCACCATACAACAAAATTTTCCAGATCTGAAATACAATAGTTAGCAACTGATTCAATGGCTGGAAATGGCTCCCAAGACAACAAATATGCAGCAATAAACCTTCCGAATCCCCCCAGAGCTGCCCACAAGAGATGGCTGTCCAAAAGGTGAGTCCTCCACCAAAAACTTGTGGCACCAAATGAAGATATGTGCCCTGCTGAAGATAAACGCCTTGGCTGAAGGTAAACTCGGCCCACCTCAACAATACACACCCAACTACCAATAAAATCATACCAAAAAGAATATGCAGCTCCTCCACAAGATATGGTTCGCTCCTCCAAGCCATGAATCATGATACGCTCAACTCAATGAATAAATCGCCCCTGAAGAATGGCTCTTCGAAAATATGGAAATCTCCTCCTTAAGATGCTAACTGCTGAAGAAACTCTGATCTCCAAGTGAATACCAAGTCTGAAGATAGAATGGCTAGGGTGGATATCTCACCAACGAAACCAAGCTTGGCCAGCTAGGGTGGATCTCTCACCACCGAAACTGAACCTAGGGTTTGTCACCATAACCCTCAAAATCCTAAGCTCCAAGAGCTCTCTAAGCCAAGAGGCCAAATACAAAATAATCAATCAACATCCCGAGAGAATGAGCTCTCATCCCCTTTTATAGCCCCGCTTTTTTCTTTTCTTTCATTCACTTAAATTATTTAAGTGACTTTCTAAGGTTATTCCTCGTATTAATAATTAATTCACCTTTTTAACCCCAAAAAGTGATTAATTCGCCTTTATGACTTCTCCGGCCACCGAAAGTCACTTTTCATCATCCCATCCTGTAGATATTTTCGCTCTGATTCCAACGAGCTATTACACTAAGGTATTTCTCCAAGAAACAAGCTCCAAATAGTACTTTTAGTGTAATTAATTAAAATATGCCCAATAATAACACCGTTTTACGGGAATCGTCGGTATGCAACGAAACCAAGAACAAGCTGTGCGGAATTGATCTTGATGATGAATAATGGTAAATAAACTAAGTTGGGCCCCATAAAACTCCTCCAAACCTTCTGGGCTCACTGATGACCTAGTCTCACCCCTCTGACTAGGCTGACTCAAGCCTCCTGAAGTAACTCTAACCGCATAATAAGGTAATCCAAAAATGGGGACATGACATTTTCCAATATTCAAAGATTCTGTCCACTCATTAGAAGTTTCTTTTGTTTCCAAGCAAAATTTTAGTATCAGGCATCTCACCTGTATTTTCTTTGTGTGGCATGGGGACATGTCTGCAGGATGGGGATGCATTTCCCATCTCCAAAATGGGGAGCGAAATGTCCCCAACATAATTTTCCAAAAGTTGGGGGCCTGCCCCCACGGAAAGTTAAATAAGGAGAGTTGTTTAAGGAAAAAAAAACATTATGCAGGCTCAACAGGAAACCCTAGGGCATCACTGTGGTGCCCATTATATCTGCCCAAAAGCTCTAAATTCCTTTCATCTTTTCTCTTGGTCATTCACCTCATTGAGCAGCAGAAGAATTTTCCTTTTGGGGTTTAAACTTTACTGTGCTGATTTTTGTGCAGGGATTTGTTAGTGATTGCCAACAGTAGATATTTAAAAGCAGGAATCCTCAGTTTACAGCTCCATCTTCAATGTTTTAGCTTTCTCAGTGTCACTTTCACTTTCACATTTTCATATTTCTACTTTCAGTGTTCTTTATTCCAATTTCCTCATCATTACTGAATGTCAATGAACCATATTGTTTCATGTTTTAAGTTTTAATGATTCACATAAATTTCAGTTCCTTTTTTTCGAACGTAACTGTTTTTCATATATATAAAATTTTATATACGAAGCACCCTGATGTTCCCCCATACCCTGATTTCAAAAAGTGGCATCCCTGTCCCCGTCCCTGCTCCCGCATACCTTGGCAACATAGATGTTCTCGTGGAATCACCTGTTCATCCTGCCACTCGTGTAAACTTTCTTTTTGTGGCTGGTTTATTTCCTCAAGTAAAATCTCTCTTTGGTCATGTGCAATTTCAACTTCACACTATTCAAATGGAACATTGTGATGACCTTGAAAAATACATGTCTGAGGTGTTGCCTCTTCAACATTAATGACCGTATTTTGCAGTTCCTTATTTCTGAGTTGATCTTCTGCCCAACTAGCACCTTGTCCTTCTTTAAGCTGTTGCATTCCTGAGGGCCTGGCAAATCAAAATTTTTTGGTTGTTGCTACACTATCCTTTTGATTGGTACTTTTTCACCGGAAGGAGGTGGCTGATCACACCTATCTTCTTAATGGTCTGGTTGTTAGACTGTGAGTCCTGTTATCGCTCAATTTGTACTTATTCCAAGGGAAAAGGTTAAAGGAGGGAAAATTGGCGTAACAGGAGGTTATCCTATCACTGTCACCTGAACATGATACCTCTTTCTATTTAGGGTTGATGGCCCAGGGGAGACGTCCTCGGTGACCTGGGGGTTTGAGAAGGCAAAGGTTAAAGTGTCTATAAAAGAATCCCCTCTCGCAAGTCACATTGATCACCCAGAACAAAACAACAAGAAAATATATCTTTTGCAAGCACAACTTGCTGTTAGTACTTCATAAAACCTGGACTTTGTTACAGACATAAAAATGATAATAATAATAAATATAATAAATTGTAATAATAATTAATATCAATTAATTAAATCAAGAGGTACGTACCTCTTCATCAAGAGGCACGTACCTCTTCACCTCGTGACCAGTCAATGCTATATAGCAACCGTCACGAGGGTAGTGTAATCATCATTCTTATCATATTCAATCAAATATTAATATTCAAAAATATTCATTTCTCAGTGAAGAACAACTTTCATGTTACAGTGGTATCAGAGCTTTCGTTTTGATCTAGCTTCCGCCATTAAAATTTTCCGCACCTGTGCATTCTCCCCATTAATTTTACCCCACCTCGTACTCGATTCCTAAACCCACACCCCACCCTGTTCCTAAACCCCCCACCCGTACCAGTTCCCAAAATCCCACCCGTAACTATCCCCCGTTCCGTAACATTTCCGCTCCTGTAACCATTCCCACAATTCCTGTTCTCCGCGCCCTCACACAAAACCGACCCCACCTCCGTTCCACTCGACACCACTTCCCCGACACTCCCGCATAGTCACCATTCCGTAGACCCTCCCTGACACACACCCCGCAGACCCCTCTCACCTTCCCGACTCACCACTTGACAGCCCCCACTTCCGCAGACCCTATATCTTACCTCGACACACCCCTCGCGGACCCACTTCAACCCCTCCTAAACTACAGTAACCCCGTCCCCACACACTCCGCGCCCCTATACACTCCTCACCCCCACACACTTCGACACCCACGTCCCCCACTCCGCGTCCAATCCCCCACGACCGCATCCAATCCGCGTCCACTCCGCATGACACCCACGCCAGACTCTCCCTCCAACACCGCCGCTCAAACCAGCCAATCGCCCTCCAGACCCTGACTCGACACAACCGCAGAATTGACCGGTCCCATCCCTGCCCCCTACAACCCGACCTTTGACTACCATTTGCGACCTTAGTGAAAAGTCGTAGCCCATTATCCCCTCACTAAAATTATATTAATTATTATATACCTTATGTTAATTTATTATATATGATATATATAGAATCTATATATATATATATAAAATTAAATTAATATAAATATATTAATAATTAATATTTAAAAAAAAAAAATCGCAAGGATGGTCAACAACGAAGAACTTAAGGCCGATGTGAACAAATGCAGAGATGATGTCAACAATGTAAGGCATCGACTTAACAATGTGGAAAAAACGCAAAAAGACATGAGTGAAAAAATCGATAAATTACAAGAGACTGAGAGCAAAATTGATCGGTTAATACAACAAGGTGAAAGATTATTGGCGCTCTCCGAAAACGATAAAACTGAAACAAAAAGAAGACTCGATGAACATAGTGAAAAAATTGAACAATTAACGGAACGTATCGAGACTTTATTCGCAGAGCCCTTAGCTTATCGAAGACCACCACTAAGTCCGGAAATACCAGAAATAAATTTAGAAAATCGAGGAAACCAGGAAATTCCAGAAGAAATTTTTTCGAGAAATATGCACACACCTAGGTTCCACGATAGAGATTACCAAAAATTTAAAAAGGAGTTACCAAAGTATGACGACAAGGACCATAGAGGAGCTGCTGTTTGGATAAACAAAATGGATGGAATTTTTGAATCAAACCCCCCGCTAGGTGAATGAGAGAAGGTAATGACAACCTCTAACAGTCTAGAAGGAGAAGCTTATGATTGGTACCTTTGGTAGTCCAGGAAATGTGATGCCCGTTCCTTCCACTGGAAGAATTTTGCAACAACACTACTTAAAAGATTTCATGACGAAGAGGATGACGACCTGTATAACAAGTTCGTGCATCTCAAACAGAAGGGAAACATAAATGATTATACACACGAATGGGAGGTTCTAGCAACAAGGCAATGTGGATTCACGGATGAGCAACTCATCAAAATTTACATATGTGGCCTAAAAGATTACATTCGTAGTGAAATTAAACTATGGAATCCTAAAACAATTGAGGATGCAAGACACGCAGCAAGGCTAATAGAACAAAAAAACAAGTTCAATAAACCAACATTCACAAGTCCAGAAAGGTTAAATAAATATTCAGATGATAGAACGAAGAAATACAATATAGACAAACCTAACAAATATTTACCACCTCATTTGAGGGAAGGTCAAGCCAGTCATCAAGACTCAAATAAAAAATGGGAAAGCAAATGCCGATATTGTGGAGACAAATGGTCGCCTGGGCACAAATGCAATAATAAAAAATTATATTCTTGTAAAGCGGAGAAAGAATCAAGCACATCTGACAGTGATTTAGATAACGAAAGTGAAGAGAAAGGTGAGGCCCCCAATACAGAAACCGATGAGGCCATGCCCAAGATATCCTTGGCTGCAATAACAAGAATAGCACAACCACAAACGTTAAAATTAAAAGGGCACATAAAAAAAGAAAATGTCACCATTCTAGTCGATACAGGGAGCACCCATAATTTCATAGATGTAAATGTTGCAAAGAATCTAAATCTATTCGTATCTCCAGTCGCGGATATAAGAGTAATGGTGGCAGATGGCAAAAAAATTGATGGCGTAGGAAAATGTCACAAGATCAAGCTTCAAGTAGCAGATTACGAATTAGAATCTGGATTCTACATTGTACCCTTGGGAGGAGTAGACGTCGTCTTGGGAATTCAATGGTTACAAATGCTAGGGACCTATTCTGCAAATCACCAAAAACAATTTATAAAATTCAAATGGGAAGGAAGACAATACAAATTATATGGATTCCAGCCGCCTCCCACCCAAATTATATCCTCACAACAAACGGAGAAACTAATTTGAAAAGGAGCACCAACTTACGTGGTACACTGTCTGTTAAATTTGGCAGCATCGACAATGATTCTCCAATGAGAGGCCATATGGGCCATGTTATCCCCGATATCTAGGGATAACTAGGAGATCATGTCTCGAGGCCCACAGGTCCTAGACATGGAGTACCGAGAGCAGGATTGACTTGAGCATGGTCCTGGAGGACCCATCCTTCTTCTTCTTCGCCAGATTTGTCCTGTCAGCAGCAACAACTTCCATCACCACCGGCTTGGGGTTGCATCGGAGAGGACTCTTGCTCCATGAGGTAATTGGTCCAAGGTATCATGGTATGTGTCATATTTGATCATTATAACCCTCTTATATATGCATTAGGTTCCTTTCATTTCTAATGACTGCCTGGATCTTACACTAATCCACTTGACCATTGTTGGGGTGATTGATTGGGTGACTTGGCAAGTTGATATTCATGGGTTTTGGTTAGCCACCAAGGGGGATTTGTAGAGCCATCGTCCGCTCCCACCATTTTTATCATTTTACATCTTATACCCCGCTCATCTATCCCATTCCCCTAGTCCGGCCATTAGGATGACCTTTGAGGGTTACACTTTGTCTTGTGGGAAGAAGGGGCTAACGGTCCAGGGGGTAAAGGCAGCTGGTAAAAGATAAAAGCCATAGGAAATAAAACCTAGAGATGCTTCGCCCAGGGGATCCCCGAGAAGGCAATAAAAAGTCTCTTGATAAGAAACTAAAGGGACCCTAAGAAAAATAATAAAACAAGACCTAACCAAGAG
>ML834323.1:26807-62643 GCA_009831015.1 Picea engelmannii
AAGAGTTAAAATCTACCTATAATAAGGAAATGTTAGCTATTATGCATGCATTAGCTAAATGGCGACAATATCTCTTAGGAAGCAAATTTTCGATACGTACTGATCACAATAGTCTCCAATACTTACTAAGACAAAAAACATTGCCCACAGAACAACAAAAGTGGATGGAGAAACTTGCCACCTTTGATATGGAAATAATACACAAAAAAGGGAAAGACAACGTAGCTGCTGATGCACTGTCACGAAAACATGAGGAAGTAAACCCATATGCAACAACATTAATCATTCCAGATTGGTTGGATGAGATTCGACTTGAGTATGTCAAAGATCCTGAATTTAATTCCATAATCAACAATTTAGACCAAAACCCCAAATTTGAATGGAAAAATGACATTTTATGGTACAAGAACAAAATCTACCTAATTCCATCCTCAAAATTTAAATTGAAAGTTTTAAGGGAGTCACACAGCTCCCCAGCATCAGGACGTGGGTTTTTTCAAAACCTACTATAATGCACGACAATCATTCTATTGGAAAGGAATGAATAAGGAGATTCAAAGATTTGTTGCCGAATGTGAAATTTGTCAAAGGAATAAAAATGAAAATGTTATGACTCCAGGATTACTTCATCCCCTACATATTCNTGAACAAAAATGGGAAGAAATTTCAATGGATTTCATTGAAGGGCTACCCATGTCTGAGGGGAAGGATAAAATTTTTGTGGTGGTTGACAGATTAACCAAATATGCACATTTCATGGCAGTAAGAAAAACCGACTCAACAAAACAAATTGCATATGTTTTTTGCAAAAACATTTATAAGTTACATGGGTTTCCGAAGGTAATTGTCAGCGATAGGGATGCAAAATTTAAAGGAAATTTCTGGAAAGAATTTTGCAAAAATACAAGAATATCTCTTAATATGAGCTCCGCCTATCATCCACAAACAGATGGGCAAACATAAATCGTAAATAAATGCTTAGAAATGTACCTACGGTGCTTTGTGACAGATAAGCAAAATAAATGGTCTTAATGGTCACACTTAGCCGAATGGTGGTATAACTCTACATATCACACATCCGTTAAATGAC
This sequence comes from Picea engelmannii, assembly GCA_009831015.1. Lineage (NCBI taxonomy): Eukaryota > Viridiplantae > Streptophyta > Pinopsida > Pinales > Pinaceae > Picea > Picea engelmannii. The sequence continues at coordinate 27,898 of ML834323.1, forward strand.
TCCCTTCCAAGCCTTATATGGTTACGAACCACCTAAATGGAAGGAATTTGCACTAATAAATACTAAGGTCCAAGCAGTAAGAAATAAGCTAGAGGAAGAACACAAAATCATACAAATATTAAAAGAGAACCTTGCAACAACTTGTAATCGAATGAAACAACTAGCAGACCAACATAGGTCAAAAAGAGAATTCGAAGAAGGTGATTGGGTGTTTGTACGACTCCAACCCTACAAACAATTATCCCTTAAGCAACAAGGCAAGAACAAATTAGCCCCAAAATTCTATGGACCCTTTCAAATTAACAAAAAAATTAGCCAAGTAGCTTATAGATTGGAGTTGCCAGACAATTGTCGCATCCACAATGTTTTCCACGTTTCATGTCTAAAAAAAATGCTTGGACAAGCTCAACCAGTGCAAACAGAAATCCCTAAATTCGATGACGAAGGAAAAAATATTTTAGAACCAGAAGGTATTCTTGCCACAAAGGAAAAGGTGTTACGTTCGGGAACCATAAAGGAATATCTTATCAAATGGAAAAACCTTCCAGAAGAAGATTCATCATGGGAGTCCGAACAATTCCTTCGACAATACCCATCCCTACCATTGCTTTGAGGACAAAGCAAAATATTAAGAGGGTGGCAATGTTACAAACATAAAAATGATAATAATAATAAATATAATAAATTGTAATAATAATTAATATCATTTAATTAAATCAAGAGGCACATACCTCTTCATCAAGAGGCATGTACCTCCTCACCTCGTGACCAGTCAATGCTATATAGAAACCGTCACGAGGGTAGTGTAATCATCATTCTTATCATATTCAATCAAATATTAATATTCAGAAATATTCATTTCTCAGTGAAGAACAACTTTCACATTACAGACTTTATCAATAAAAGCAATAGTTGATATATGACGAAGCAAACAGATTTTTGTAACAACAATGTTTATAAGATAGTAGGTTCACAATAAATGCCTTAAAATGGCTTCACAATGACCAAGAATAATTACTCAACAATAGCAAAGTACTAGCATTTGTTGGAAGCAAATTAGGCAGTGTATAAATCAACTTTACAATTGCTTTTAATCCTCCAATAGATGGCTGTAGCTTACTTTAGTAACAACAACAAATAGGTTAGTAGATTAGACTATTTTAAGGTTAGGAGTAGTTAGTAGAGAGCTTAAGGTAATAGTTTTGAGGGTGGCTTTCATCAATCACTCAATTGTAAGGGTTAGATCAGTTTTTTTAGGGTAAATGGAGTCTCTTTTAGCAGCGACAATCTTGAAGGAACAAATTGATAACAAGAGAGCTAGAGACAAGAAGGTTAATGATTGAAGTGTTGGTAGCCCAAGGCTTCAATCACTAGACCTTAAGGGGAAAATGGCCACTAGGAAGTAGGTAACCCTAGGCCCTAGCGGTTTTTCTTCTTCTTTAGCTCAAAGATGAAATAGATGACGGCTAGATGAAGCAAAAGGTGCTAGGGTGTTGCAATGGCAAAGTCCTTAGCAAAAAGCTTCAAGAAAATCGGTTTTCTAGCATAATCTAGTAGGTGAAAGTTATTAAGGCAAGAACAATAACATGTGCTTTAGCCTCCTAGGGTTTTAAGCTAGCAATTTCATAATCTTAGCATAAATGCAAGATAAATACAACCATAACCATTCAATGAAGAAGAATTGCAGAAAATTTACTTACATTCACCAAGAATCATCTAGCAAATAGCCTAGTTGAACACTTCCACCAAGAAAAATGCTAAAATACTCCAATAATAGCCTCCTTCAAGAAGTGCGCACCAAATTTCAGCCAAGAAACCCTAATTAGGGCGCAAATTACAGATCTCACTTAAGTGTGAGTGAAAGATGATGAAAAATTAGAGTGATTTTTCCCTTATTTATACAGTTACAATGACCAGAATTAGGTCAAAAAGGCCGACATGGCCAGTTTACATGTAATATCCAGTTCTTACATAAAAATGACAAATTAAACCCTAAATCAAGCAGGAATGGTGATGTCATGCCCCTTTAGGGTGACGTTAGGCCTTCCTAGTGAAACGTTGGCTTCCAGGAGCAAAACGTTAGGCCTCCCAAGGCCTCTGGATCAAACCACACGTGCCACTTGGCACATAACTGCCTCCAAAGTGTCCATCAAACGCTGGTGACGTCAAAGGTCACAGAGGTGATGTCATGGGCCTTTCAAGGCCAACATCATTGTAGGAGGGCAAGACCCCCCTGGGTCCAGGCCTACCAGGCTGTCTCTGGTGGAACGTCCTCCTCTCTCTCTGGTGCAAGCCTCTGTCCTGTCTTTGCCCCTGGCTAGGGTCTTAGCATCCATCTGGTGGGATTTTAGCCCTATGGAGGTCCGAACTAATCATCTCCCCATGTGTACCTGTCCGTCGGGTGTGGCCTTGCAACAACAACAAGTACGCTCTCCATGGGCTCATAAGTCACAGGGATCATAGCAATGTCAATAACATCTAATAATCAAGTTATTTAAACATATGCATAAAACCCCCCTTTCCCAGACAAGTGCTCAAAGACGTTATGGTATTCTACAAGCCAGGTTTGGAGAGGACGCCAGGAGGTCCTATTGGGCTAATTCTCATTGGACGTGGGATGTTTCTAGGTGAAGATAAATTCAGGCCATGTAAGTGGATGAGGTGGTGAGGGATGTTTGAGCAATGGGTGCAGTGATGACAGGGGAATGTATGGCTTACCTGTGGGTGCCTCTGAAGAAGGTGAGCTGCACCTTGTCATGGATGCAAATGTTTCCAAGCCCATTCGATGCCTTTTATCTTTTTATCTTATTTCTTTTTCTTTCAAGAGACTAGTTAGGGGACACTGCCCGAGCGTGGTGACCAATGGTGACAATGTTACCCAAAAGCATTTCACGGAGATGAGAAGGCTGGCTCGTGATGAGGACCCCTTTCTCTTGGCTATGCCACCAAGAGCCACTACCCTGGCGTGGTGACCAGCTGAATGGTAGTGTCATACCGCTACATGCCCATGGACCTAATACGCTGGCTCGTGATGAGACCCCCTATCCTCCAACTAGGTCTTGATTTTATTATTTTATGGGTCCCTCTATTTCTTGCTGAGAATCCTTTTATTGCTTTCTCAGGGATCCCTGGGCGAAGCATCTGAGGGTTTTGTTCTTTTGGCTTTTATCTTTTGCCAGCTACTTTTACCCTCTGGGCCTTTAGCCCCTTCTTCCCACAAGGTAAGGTACAACCCTTTGCTAGCTTGGCAAACCCAATGCCCGAAGCAGTGTAGGGGATGGATGAGAGGGAAAAAGATGGAAAGTGATAAGTATGTTGGGAATGGACGATAACCTTTCATGAACCCACCCAGTGGCAACTCAAACTCTATGGGAACCAACTTGCTAGGGCATCCTGTCATTCTCCCCAGGTGAGGACAAGTGGAAAGGCATAAGTTCCAAGCACACGTTAGAAGTAAAAGGAATTAAATGCACATATTCAAATGTTTTGAGAATCAGAGTGACACATACCATGATACCCAGACTCATTACCTCATGGAGCAAGACCCACTGCTGCTGAAGGACCAGGCTGATGGGATGGATGCTGCTGCTGCTGACAAGATGGAGGCGCTGATGAAGAAGAAGGATGGGCCCTCCAGGGCCAGGCTCAAGTCAATATGGCTCTCGGTACTCCATGTCTAGGACCTGTGGGCCTCGAGACATAATCTCCTTAGTTATCCCTAGGGTAGGGGATAACATTTGGCTCCAACTCGGGGACATGTGCTCACCGTAGAGCGCATGAGAACCTCAACATCTTTGGCATGATCTGTGACCTGCTTGATCTCAACAAAACTTATTAGTAATCATTTGGGGTGGTGATATCACCCCCGGCTCATATATGGTACAAAAAATGAAAGCAAGCATATATACAAATGGAAATACAACCACTCTAGCATGAAATGCAGATGTTATATACAATGAATGCAAATGCCTACCTACTTACTTGTACTTACCTGTGAAGTCAAGTCTCTGCCCCCTGATGGGGTTTGAGGAGGTGCCTGCTAACTGGTAATGGACGCCTTCTTTCTTCCAATGTAGACAAATAGTAGGCATCATTGACTGACTTTCTTCCAACTCTGAAGGGTCCAAGCCAAAATTGTGCACTTCCCTTGACATTAATAGGCTCTCCCTTCTTTGTGTCCCACATCTAGACTGTGTCTCCCTCTTTGTAATCCTTGGTTTTAAACTTGATCGTTTCTTGTACAACCCTGGTGTACTGTCTTGAGGGAGGAGGGTGGGACTATGCTGTGAAAACTTCTTGTTGGGACGGTTGGATTAGTATGTTATCTTCTCCTTTCTTTAATAATTTGACAGCCCCAACTTCTTTGTCTTTATATTTGTTCAAGTGTTGCTGATAATCCTCCTTCTTTGGCCATTGTATCTGATCAAAGTCTTCTTCTGTAGCAAAAGGCATGCCATCAGAGAAAATTCAGGAAGACTCTCTTTGATCGACTCATGTGTTTCGTTAGCTTCAATGTCATCGCCAATTTCTTGCACATGGATTTTGGTCATTGGCACATTCGGGAGGCGGCTTATTGTTCCATCGTTCATAGGCACATTGATATAAGTGAGATCCATCTCTAGGGTGGCTCCCAACATCGCAACAAATTTCCTGGACAATAGCATTCCCCACACATCTGGGACATCCACCACTACGATGTCCATATGGATCACTCTCTCGGGGTATCTTCCAAGGCATACTTCCACGTTCTCAACTACCCCATGCGTGGGTATGGCTCTGGACTCAAAACCACACACATTCCTGTAAGGTCGTGTGACCTTTAGACCCAATTGTTCCATGACCTTCAAAGACATCATGTTAGCACCTGCCTTTGAATCCAACATACAGTTGTTAAGGCATTTGTTATTGATCAATAAAGTCATGAAGAAAGGTGGATGTCCATCATACTGAACCCTAAAGTGATCGGCTTGTAGCATAATAGGAGGGTCCATTGGTCCATCTGACCCTTTGAAAAAATTATCAAACCTTTCTTTGACAGATGGTACTTTGATGACTTCTCTCAAGGGGATGGTCACATGCATTTTGGCTAATGCCCCTTCAAAGTCAAAATTGAAGTCCACTTTGTCAGTCTTGGGAGGATTCTTAGGAAGGAGTATGCTCATGGGTGGAGGTCTTGATTGTGATGCCACAGGACCAATAGAGAGAGGTTGGTTCATTCTCTTTTGTCTAGTATACACTTGGAATTCTTGTTTCTTCAACTTTTCTCTTGATTCTTGGTCAATGTTGTTTATCACCTCCATCCTCGCCTTCTCGACTGCTTTTTTTATGCCTTCTTGATGTTCCTCAGGAGTAATATTAAGGCAAATTTGAGGATCCTCGATGGTATGGTCCATTATGTTTACTTGGTCATGGTTTCCATTGTTGAAAGGACACTCATGCTCCCAGTGTAACTCACTGCATTGTAGGCACCAAGGGTTTTCATCCACTATGTTTGCGGGGGCTAAAGTATTTGGAACCTCTTGATCATTCTTTGGTCTGAAAACTTGTTTCCTCTTTTGGAATTGACCCTTGTAAGGAACCCTAGGTGCTTGTTGCTGAGTGCTTTCTAGGTTGACAATCCTATTCATCATTAGCTCTTGGGTTTTTACCATGCCATCTACAGTCAGTTGTAACTTTGCCAAGCTAGCACTAATGTGTGAGGTAGGTTCAACATTGTGGACTATCTTAGGTTTAGTGTCCATTCTGACTCTTGGGGCTGAGAAAGGCTCGACTCTAGATGATGAAAGGTTGTCCTCAATCCTTGTAGCTAACTCTTGGGCTTCTTGGATTGTTTGAGGGTTTTTATCTCTAAGGAGATACCCTTGTTGACCTGTAAAGACTTTGGTATAAAGGAAAAGAAGGAAACTGTCAGAAGGATGATGACTCACTGGGATCTTTTGCAACAAGGTTTCAAACTTGTCATGGACTCTCTAATGGTATCATTCTCTTGTTTTACAAGGTTATTCAACCTTATCGGCAACATGTTGGGGTCTTCCTTGACACTCCATCGTTTGAGGAATACTTCCTCTAACCTATCCATGGTTTTAATACTAGCATCAGGGAGACCATTGTACCAGTGTCTAGCACCATCATGGAGGGTAGCAGAGAACAATTTCATAGCTAAATCTTCAGCATCATCACTAAAGGGATGAAGCTGGAAGAAGGCCCAAAAATTGCTCATGTGATCTTCGGCACTGACTACATCATTTCCAGTGAATTTGGGAACCATTTTTCATACTTAGGGGGCATTTGCCTAGGGTAGCCTGGTATAGTTGTCATGTCTAGCAGTTTGAAAAGCTTGGATGACCATTATCTTTGGTTATTGGCTTGGTTTGGAATGACAGTCTGAGTTCCCGTGCTAGACATTGTGTTTAAGGGAGGATTGCCTCCAAAAAGTGATTTTACTACAGGAGAGTTTCGGGGAGGCTTTCTTCTAAAGGATTGGGGAGGGTTGGTGTACCTCCCTAAGGTTTGTGGAGTCGCCAGATAGTTTTCTTGAAACTATCAAAGGAACGAGGGGATCACCCTCAGTGGGGTTGCCAGGTAAGCTTTGAAAAGTAAAGACTTTTGAGGAAAGGCTTACCGAGAAGTATTGTCTTTGAGGAGAATTGACTTAGTGTTCCCCGACAACGGCGCCAAAATGTTATCGCACAATTTGTACTTTCCCAAAAGCCAAAGGCAAATAAATTGGTGTAACAGGAGGTTTTCCTATCACTGTGACCTAAATAAGACACCTCTTTCTCTTTAGGGATGAAAGCCCAGGGGAGATGTCCCCGGTGATCTGGGGGTTTGAGAAGGCAAAGGTAATGGTATTAAAGAAAGTTGTCCCCTCTCACAAGTCACACTGATCAGAAAGTCCCAAAGGTTTGACAATATGAAACAAAGATGTGCTTAAGTGTACCTGCCCAGAACAAGACAACAAGAAAACACTATTTTGCAAGTAACAATTGATGTTAGTGCTTCGTAAAACCTTGGACTTTTCAATAAAAGAAATAAGTTGATATAAGATGAAGCAAACAGAAATTTATAACAGCAATGTATATATGATGATAGCTTCACAATTTATGCCTTAAACAAGCTTCAAAATGACCCGAAATGGTAACTTAATAATAGCAATATGCTAGCACTTGTTAGAAGCTAGTAAGGCAATGTAAAAATCAACTTTAATAATTGCTTTTAGGAGCTTTTACTGCTGCAATATATGGCCGTAGCTTATTTTTGTAACAGCCGCAAGTATGTTAGTAAATTAGTCTAATATAGGGTTAGGAATAGTTAGTAAATAGCTTTAGGTAAAAAGTTTGGGGTTTGTTTTGATCAATCAACCAAGTATGAGGTAATAACCAGTGTCTTTAGGGCTAATGGAGTCACTTTTGTAGCAACAATCTTGAAAGAAACAAATGATAATGTGAGAACTAGAGACAAGAGGGAAAATGATTGAGGTGTTGGTAACCCATGGCCTCAATCACCAAATCCTAGAAGGAAAACGGCTACTAGGAAGTAGGTAACCCTAGGCCCTAGCAGTTTTCCTTCTTCTTTAGCTCAAGTTTGAGATAAATAAAAGCTTGATGAAGCAAGGGTGTTAGAGTGCTACAATGGTAGGGCTCTAGCACATGCTTCAATGGATAGGTTTTCTAGCAAAATCTAGTAGGTGGATAGCTATTGAGATAAAGACAATAACATGTGCTTAATCTCCTAGGGTTTTATACTAGCAATTTCATGATATTAGTAAATGCAAAGTAAATATACTATAACCATTCAAAAGAAAGAAGAATTGCAGAATTTGACTTACATTCACCAAGAATAATCTAGCAAATGCCCTAGTTGAAGACTTTCCACCAAGAAAATGCCAAAATACACCAAGACAAGCCTCCTCCAAGAGTTGCACACCACTTAATTTCAGCCAATAAGCCTTAAAGAGGCCGAATTTCAGACCTGTGTGAGTCAAAGAATGATGATACAATACAAGGGATTATTCCTTTATTTATACAATTCAAGTGACCTTTAATTACAAAATTAGGTCAAAAAGGCCGACATGGCTAGTTTACATGTAATATCCAGCTTTTACATAAAAATGACAAATTAAACCCTAAATCAAGCAGGAATGGTGACGTCATGCCCCTTTAGGGTGACGTTAGGCCTTCCTAGTGAAACGTTGGTCTCCAGGAGCAAAATGTTAGGCCTTCCAAGGCCTCTGGATCAAACCACACATGCCACTTGGCACATAAATGCCTCCAAAGTGTCCATCAAACGTCATGGGCCTTTCAAGGCCAACATCATCGTAGCAGGGCAAGACCCCCCTGGGTCCAGGATTGCCAGGCTGTCTCTGGTGGAACATCCCCCTCTCTCTCTGGTGCAAGACTCTGTCCAAAGGTAAATTAAGTTAGTTTGTGTGTTGAACAAGATGTTGCTTGCCAAAGTGTCAAGTGCTTGAACAAAAACAAAATTGCTTGCAAGTAAAGGAAAGTACTTAATCAAAATGTAAAACTTGAAGAAGCATTGAAGTACTTGAACATTAAACTTGCCAAAATGAAAAGATATGTTTGCCTTAAACCATGAATTATGCCATGCCCATGATGTTGCAAGAAAAGGAAAAGTACTTGTGTAAAGATAAATAAATGAAAGCAAATACTTGAACTAAATAAAGCTTGCAATGAAAAGAAGATAAAGATAGCACCATAAGATTACTATGCCTCCATGGGCCTAAACTAGGATTAAGATTATTACTTCTACTTCTAGATCATTTTAACCATTCAACACATGAGAAGTAAAACCATTAATACTAGCCTTACGATTTTGGGGGTTGGCTAGGCCAAGTACACTCCAAGGTGTAGGCAAACAAATTTAATTTAAATGCTGAAAAATAAACTAAGCTAAGAGAACTACATACAATGGCACAAGGTGGAGGCAAGCCTTACTTTTTTGTGGCAAAGAGGGTTGAAAGAACTTGAAATAAAATACTGAAATAAAACTAGCCTCTCAACTTTGTCCTAATGACAAGTGGGGCAAACAAATGAATGGAATATTGCAGAGAATGAAAAACTATCCTAGCCTTACGGTTTTGGGGGTTGGCTGAGCCAAACTCACTCCAAGATGTAGGCACAAACAAACTAATTAAAACGCAGAAAATTATAAAATGAGAAATGCAAGCCTCTTAGGGACTCCCTTGGGCTTGCTTACAATGCTAGAAAAAGATGAGGAGGAAGAGGGTATTGTTACATAACAATAGGAGGCTCTTCTTGAGTGTTTTGTGGCCCAAAATGGGCAGCACCTCCTCTTGTACTGGCGAGAATATGCAAAAACCAGCAAACAAAAGCTTGCTGGAAATGCTGCAAAAGACAACCAAAGTTAAAAAAAAATTCTGTTTTACACAGAAATTTTCTGCATAAAAATTTCAGCAAGATAAAAATATTTTAATGACTTATTCTAAGTGTTAGAAAACCCAAAAATCTGAATGTAATGAACAGAAATAACTTGCAGAAAGTTAAGAGGCTCAAGATGGATTATGAAGGCAAGTTTCCAACTGAAAACAAGCCTTTCAAACCCTTGAAGCAACCTGTAAAAATTTGTGAAAAAACTACAAGACGAGCAAATGGTGAGTAGATAAGTTAGATGAAACAAAATACTTTGTAAGTCTACTACTTTACTCACTTAGATTCACAATAATACTATTGGAAATCTACCCAAGCAACATACTTTGCTTGGGAAATCTACTCTAAATCCTAAGAATGCTTCAACAAATAAAACTAAACAAGATCACCTCAAATCATAGATGCACCAAGAATACTGTTTGACACACCATTAGTCCTCCAAAGCTTTCTATTAACAAGTAGGAAGTTGTAGCAAGTACTTGCTAAAAGTTCCTCTCCAAAAGTGAGAGCAAGAAAATGGATGAGAGCAAGATGGGAGAGATGAGGAGAGTGAGGAGAAAATTGGGTAGAGTAACAGTAGAAATAGAATTGGTGAGAAATGAGGGAGAGAGGGCACTCATTTATACTTGGAAAGACAAAGTTGCCCCTCTTGGATGAAAGCCAAGTGTCAAAACCTAAGCAAGAGTGAGCATCTCAAGGAGGGAGGTGCATTTCTAGGGTTTGAGTGGTGGATTGATGAGATGGCATGAGTTGGAGGGGCAAAGACTTAGTCAATGGGTGAGGTGGATGCCCTAGGAGGGCGCACTAGGGGAGAGAGGGCCCCACTCAACTTAATTTTTCATTTTCTAAAGTTTGCTCAAGGAGGGGGGCGCAACTTCCCTAGGGGGAAAATAATATGAAGTGGTGGCTAGGTGGGAATGGGTTATGAGGGTGAGAATGGGGTTAGGAAGGGTTAGTCTAAGGTTTAGGCATCATCTCCCACCTTTACTCTAACCATTTAGCTCAATTTTACAAAAAATGAGATGTCTTACACCTAGCAAAACTTGTCCAATTGAGCTGAAACTTGGTCCAAGGGTGTAGGGGGTCTCATTCCATTTCTTTTGAGCAAAAATACCCTATCAAAAGCCCAAGGATCTAGTTTTTACATTTTTCATCAAAATTTAATTAAAATTACCCAACTTAAGCAATTTTAATAAATTAAAAAAACCTATCTAGACTCGACGAAATTCCGCAAAACTTTCAGAGATGTCTTACATGGTCATTTACAACATTCCTAGACACTAGCTACCAGAGGACGAAACCATTAGAACGCCTTTCACTACTTTGGAAGAATTATTTGTGGGAGTGAAAAACTCAAGGGAAATTAACAAGGCTGGTTAGGCCAAATTAATAACCCGAGGAAAAAAAACACTCAGCAAAAGGGAATCCTCTAATGATGAATTCCTAAGGTAACTGACCTAACTATGATCCATGCAAACCTATTACATTATTATCCCACGCAGGGGAGTGGAAATTCCATTACAAAAAGATGTACTGAAGGCTAAAACTGCCTTGTAGAACCAATAAGTCTCTGACTTGGTAGCATCCAACGATGCATATATTCATGGTACATGGAGTTGACCCCCTAGTTGAATAGGTGGTCAACAATGTATATTTGCAAAGCCTTGCCACTCATATTCTATCACAAGTGGCAAGCTCTTCATCGACAGAAAGGAATTGGAGCACCTATGGCTTCATTCATTCCATGAAGCACAACAGGTTGGGATCCCAGAAGGATGAAGATCTTGTATATGTGCATTCAAACCTCTGCCTGATGTCTTGCAGGGGTGAAGAATATGCAACTGGGCCTCAAAAAGAGTGAGATGTGGATGCAGAATGCCCAGACTTGGAGCTCTCACTTGGTTCTCTTGATATTGGTGATGATGCAACAACAACTGCAAGTGGAATTGCCTCTTCTACGCATCCAGGCACTAGTTCTGCTGAACATGAATCTTGTTCTATTTTAATGATGAGGATGATGATGAGTATGACCTGTATTAAGATTCAAGAATCTATGTAATTGCAATTGTCTTTAGCTCATGTTTTATTTCATTTTTAGCACATAAAGCCTCATTTATAAAGGTTGATTTTGGATGTATAGCCTCATCTATAAAGGCTAATTTTGGATTTTGTTGCTTGCCTCATTTACTCAATGATATTGATCATCTATGGGAGTTAATATAGATATGGTTTTCCTTCGAAAGTGTCATTTATGTGTGTCATTATGTTTTTCTTGCAAGATAATGTGTTTTCTTTTTAAAATATTCACATATATATATATATATATTGATATGGTTTTCCTTCTAAAGTGTCATTTATGTGTGTCTTTCTGTTTTTCTTGCAAGATAATGTGTTTTCTTTTTAAAAAATTCATATATATATATATATATATATATATATATATATATATATATATATACGATGTTTCCATTTTTGGAGGGCCGCGTTTCCTGCCATACCCGTTTTGGAAACTTCCAGACGTTTCCCCGTTTTGTGCAACCTAGCTTTAACCCATTTGGTCATATAATTGGTACAAATCAAAATATGTCTATGTTTGAGCAAAGCAAGTTTGATTAGGCCAATGAAATCCAAGCCCCACATATCGGAAGGCCTATAATTAAATCTGAAATCTTTAAAATAGACTTACAATGCCCACCACTTAATCACCATCCCATTCCACCATGTTAAAATCTCCACCAATAATCCATTGATTCATTGGTAAGGAATGGGATATCCATTCCCACAATTGTATTTTGCTACCGGTTTCATTTGGAGCATACAAAAAGCACAACCCTTGCACAATTCCAACAAGCATGACTCTTGTCCGACACCATCTAACAAACAAATCCTATCTAGTGCCAACAATTAAAGCCATCTAGGGAGATAGTCCACAAAGCACCCCTTCTCGTCCTTTCTCATCACACACTATTGATATTCCCCTTTCAAATAATTGTGCAACAATGATGTAATATTCCACTATAGAATCTGTGCTAAAATCTGATTTAGTTGGTTGGGGAATTTCGTCAAACACTTGGCATACAAGCTCCCAACTCCCTTGAAATCACTTCAATACTTGCTGTTGTTGATTTTTCAGTAGTCAAGGTTAAGCATGAAGTTCATTCCATTTTTAGCATTTAACCATAACCATAAATGTTGCAGCAACCAAGATCACAAGAAGAAGCACCATGCACAAGAACACAAGAAGTATCCTGGGAAACCCTTCTCAACAAGGCAAGAAAACCCAACCAAATCCTTTGTTATATTCCTCAGGAGAAAGACCTTCACCACCAAGATAAAACCTAGCACACAAGAGGGTGGTCAAACCCTAGAAGACTAGCGCCCAAGAGAAGTGTGCACTTTTCCAAGAAGGTGTACTTGCTGAAATTTCCAAACTCACTTGAAAGATATGATTCCTCAATGGGGAATTTATCTTTACTTATACTAACCCGAACCTGTCAACAAAAGTATCTATTGGCACAACAGGGCCGACCTCACTAGCTTATAATATAATTAATATTAACCAGATTAATTATCTTTTATATTAATTACCAGTCACACTAAGGTGGGGCCGACCTGTACCCTTTACATTACAATTAGGGTTACAGGCAGGTCTGACTCTTGAACAATATAGCAAGGGATCTGATACACCCACTAGTGCTCATCCACTAGGGGCACATCCATAGGGATGTTCATATCTCTGGCTCACTGCATTACACAGAAGAACTAGTTCTTCACACGTTCACCTGTGCTCGTCCACTCAACATATCTTTTTTCCCACTGCATCACACAAGAGAGTCATCTGGAGTTTCTTGTCAACTCTGCTGCTCAAAGGAGGCTAATACATCATCTTCATTTATGTTCTCATGACGATGCACCTAACACTTTGGGATTTCACACGTTCACCTTGTGCTCAGCCATAGGTACGTCCAACTCAATAGATCGCCTTTCCCACAGGATAATCATCTGGAGTTCTTCTCAACTCTCTGAATGGAGGAGGTCATCTCTACGTTCCAGCTCTGTCTCAGATATGAACCACACACCCTCTTCAAGGGCTTTCTCTCAGGTTTGTAAGCTGGAGAATATCTCACATGGTTGCTGTAATGTCCCCACTTTGGGACATCATTACATTGCAGAGGTTTATGATGACCAGAGTAGCCAGATGGATGTTATAGTGAGTACAGGGATTATTGAGAGGCATTTTGGGGTCCGACTTGCATCGCTCATCCCATTTCATCATTATGATCCATTCCGCACAAGTTGGCTTTGGTTTCGTTGCATTCCGACGATTTCCATGATTTTGAGTATTTTGAGCTATAAGTTAATTAAATTCACTGAAGAGGTCATTTTGGGCACATTACTTGGAGGAACCTCTCAGTGTAATATCTCATTGGAATCGGGAGGAGCAACACTACAGGATGGGATGGTGAGAAGTGACTTTCAGTGGCCAGGGAAGCCACAAGGAGAGATAAGGCGCTTTTCAGAGGTAAAAAGGTTAATTAATTAATTAATTAAATATTAATAAAATGAACGTCACTTTGGAGGGACAAGGTGAGCAGGAAGTATAAAGGAAAGGCAAGGGCCTCTATTCATTCATTCAAGTATGTTTATCATTTGGATATCTGGCTTCTAGCTAGAGGGCCCATCTCTTGGGGGTTTTGAGGGTTTTGACTTAACAAACCCTAGAGGACCATTCGATGGTAAAATATTCCACCTAGTTTGTCCCAAGCTTGGTCTCGGGGATGCAATACTCCCCCACACCATTCTAGTTCGGATCTACATCAGTGCAGGAGGGTTCTACACCAGCCACAGGCACAGGAAGAGAAGGAGGGTGCACCATTGGGGGTTTCAAGCAAGGAGGGCGCACCATCTATTGAGGGAAGTTCGTTGCAGGTGATTGGCAGGGCTTCTGGGGATTCTAGCACCTGGGTTTTCATTGCAGGGGCTTGGACATCAGATCCAGTGCATTCCGGTGGAGTTTATGTGTCATTTGATTTATTGGATGCATGGGACGAATTGGAGGAGAGGAGCACACTTCAAAAAGTGATTTCAACCATTTGGTAGATCGGATCTTCATCATTTCGCTTGGGACTTCACCAGGGAGGTAACCAAGCCCCGATCTATCATTCTAGTGGTTTTGTGGAGCTTTTGGAGGTCTTTAGGAGGGAGGCCGAATTATCTAGGGTTTCAGGGATTTAGGGGGGCGCACCATTCCTTGGAGGAGAGGCAGATCCATGAATTTGAGAGGGATCTTGGAGATTTGAGCACCTGGGTTGTTCTTGCATTGACCTGATTTACTGTTTGACATATTTATCGGAGGGTTTGGACATCCTTGGCAGCAGGGCCGAATTATTGAGGAGCTTCAGCATTTCAGCAGGGCGTGGCATCTTCCAGCTTGGGGGTTGACACTTCATACGACCCAGATCTTTCTTGTATTGGTATTCAGGGTATATTCAACCTTTGGAGGCTTATTGTAGTCTTCTTTTGGAGCATTTTGTAGCAACTTCTATCTTCTATCTTGGAGGCATTTGATGAGCATCCCAGATCGACATCTTCATTGTAGCAGGTTCTATTAGTATGAATAAAATCAGATCTGAAGAGTTTTGGCTTGTCTATCATCTTGTTGATCTTGCATATGGTTGAGGTATGTTCCATTACGGTATCTTCTTGTTTATTGCTGCAACACACATTAAATTCATCAACATAAACCCTAAGGCCGAAATCAAGAGGCCAACCTGCAAGTAAACACATACAAACAAGTAAATCAGCAAAGTGTTTGACGAAATACCACAACCAGTAAAGTTTTAAAAGACACCCAAAACCGTGATGTTCCTGGCATATTGGCTTGGGAACATTACAACTGCAATGATCCACATCTCACAAGTTTGTAGCTGGAGAATGTCTCACATAGCTGCAATCATCAACAATTGTCCCAATTAACTCAAGTTTAAGGGTTGAAGATTATGTCAAATACATCATATGCAAGACCTAAATCCCTTCCAAATGAGTGGCTGTTCTGAATTTATGCTTGCTGTTATGTTTATTTGCAGTTGGCTGGTTGAAGTGTTTTGTCAAACACTTTGCATGCTAATGCTCCAATCCTTGACTTATTTATATAATATAAGTGTTCAATGCCAAGGCAATTTCCATATTTGCATACAATGATATGGTGGCTGTTTTCTATGGCTGAAATGGCTCCAATACAATAGAATCAACAACAATAATCTTCCACAAAGTAACCTCAATGATGGCTACCCAAAGGATGAATCTCCCACATGAAATAGTAGCTCCAATGAAGAGAAATGTTCCCTGGCTGTAGTAAATTCGCCCTGCTGAATATCAACTCGATCCAAGGGAGAAATAACTTCAAATCCACGCCAAAACTGACCTAAGATGTATACAACCCGGTCCCAACAAGTAGAAACTGATACAACCCCAAAATATGAAGTCTTCCACGACTAGATGCGCCCCTCCAAGCAATATTTCGCCCTGGTTATATAAAAATCAATCCTATTTAAATGGGTACAAAAAATCTAAATCGGAAATGATGTTCTACTCCGACAATGAAGCTCAGTGAGAAAATATGAGTGATTCTCTCCCAAAATGACCAGCTAGGGTGGATGCTTTCACCACCGAAACTAATCTTGGGGTTTTCTCTATAAAACCCTAAAAACTCTAAGCTCCAAGAGCTCTCCAAGCCAAGAGGCCAAATATCAAAATATCAATCAATATAATGAGAGAATGAGCTTTCATCCCCTTTTATAGACCCACTTTTTCTTTTCTTCCGTTCACTTAAATGATTTAAGTGACTTTCTAAGGTTATTTCTCATATTAATTATTAATTCACCTTTTTAACCCCGGAAAGTGATTAATTCACCTTTATGACTTCTCCGACCACTGAACATTACTTCTCATCATCCCATCCTATAGATCGTTTCGTCCCAGTTCCAACGAGCTATTACACTAAGGTGTTTCTCCAAGTAATAGGCTCAAAATGCTACTTTTAGTGCAAATAATTAAATTATGCCCAATAATAACCCCGTTTTACGGGAATTGTCGGAATGCCACGGAACGAAGGACAAACTGTGCGGAAATGATCCCGATGATGAAATATGGTAAATAAACTAAGCAAGCCCCATAAAACTCCTTCAAATCCCTCCGAGCTCACTGATGACATAGTCTCACTCTCCTGACCTAGCTGATGCAAGCTCCAGAAATCCACTCTAACCATAGATCAAGGGAATCCAAAAATGGGGACAGGACAAATGAGTTAAGCCAAAAACCACTAAATTTAACTTCCTATAAAAACAAAACAATAGTGCTAGTAGTGTAGATAGTGTTATGAAAAGGGGCACACCTTGTATCCTCTAAGGTGCTTCGCACATTCCATGACCCAAGATTAAACTTTATGGGCATATTCATCAAGCCCCCTCTCAAGGATCACATAATTATTGGTTAAACTATCTTGTATGTTTTGAGAACATTTCTTGAAGGGGGAATGCGTGAAATGTTTGAATGTTGTTGGTAAAATTCATTCCCTAGAAAGGAAGCCTTTGCTGGTTTTGGTGTCTCCCCAAATCCATTGTGCTAGTTCCACAGTGGAGGAGGAACCATGAGAAGCCGTTGACATGTTTTTCTTAGAGAGGGGAATAGTGGTGCCATTTTATGAAATATTATCTTGGTGTTGAATTGGAGTCCACACCTTATCTATTCATTGAGGCCTAGTTTTACTAGTCATTTTGACGTCCTTAGGAGCTTGTTGATGTTTAACCTTCTTGTTTCCTACCATGGTCTAGTCACCTTCTCCATTCTTGACAATGTTAAGAGATGCAGTGAATTGGCTAGTCTCTCCTTTTTTGCTTTTAACACCTTGTGTCTTATCTATCTTCTTAGCTTTCTTCAAAGGATAATCTTTAATGAAATGGGTAGGAGAGAAGTTGGCAAATCAATCGTTAGTAAGGTTAAGATAAATCGTCTTTTGAACATGTACCCTGTCTTATAGATGAATTTCAAAGGGTAAATTTTGTGTGAGATTAGTTTCAACACATATACAACCATTTGGTCTCATTGATTTGTTTCTCTTTTATCCCCTGCCAACAAGCGACCACAAGGTTTTCCAATTTTATTAGTACATGTATGACAATATTTTGGGATCCGTGGAAACTCAAACCAAAGAGGATGTTGATTTTGTGAAATATTTTCTTGGAGTTGAATTGGAGTCCACACCTTATCTATTCATTGAGGCCTAGTTTTACTAGTGATTTTGATGTTTTTAGTGTTAATTTTCTCTATCCTAGCAACATAGTTAATTTATTGCCTTGTAATTTCCTTGCCGAGTCCACACCTTATCTATTCATTGAGGCCTAGTTTTACTAGTGATTTTGATGTCCTTAGTGTTAATTTTCTCTATCCTAGCAACCTAGTTAATTTATTTCCTTGTAATTTCCTTGCTGAAAATTAAATTGCAGTTCACAGAGTAAAATACATTGATTGGAATAATTAACGGAAATAAACAACGAAAGAAAATGAAACCAATTTCAGACACAAAAATTTCTTCCCTTCAAACATGCTTTTCATTTAAATAATATCAAAGCATACAAGGGCTCCCAAACTGGGAAAATCTGCCCACTAAGAAAATAGATGGAAAAATACAGCCAACACCTGTAGCCCAACACCTCTGCCTCTGTTGTACGGCCTTGTACCCGCGATCTGTATGGGCCCGATACATCCTGTACAATGCGTATGTATGTGCCCAGACTATCTGTCTAGTGCATATGTACGTGCCCTTGACTATCTGTCCGACACGTATGTGCGTACACTAGACTATATGCCCAACGTGTTTGTGTGTGCCCTGGGCTATCTGTTCGGCGCTGCTCGCGACTCTGTATGCCCTGTACCTGCGGCTCAGATCTGTCGTTGCTGCTAGATCTGTCTGGTACTGCCCACTTGCTCTCTTCTCCTTTGGACTGAGCAAAAAGTCCTTCTTTTGCTCTTCACTATGAGTCACTGACTCCCAACACTTACTTGTGTTGCTGTTGTTTGTCTTCTCCTTTCACCTTGGCTTCCTTTTATAACATTGAGTGGAATCCCTAACCCTAATCTCCAAAGCGATTGACAATTGAGATTAGATCTCACCTCACTTGAGATCAACGATTGAGATTAAGTCTAAATCACTAATGTAATTAAATTACATTTTATTAAACTTTTCCTAACTCAATAATTAAAAAGTCATTCACTTTAATAATTCCTTTAATTAAAGTGAATTTCCAAAGTTTCTGAAAGGTCCTTTGGATGACTTCCACATGTCCGACACTAGACCTGTGCGGAAGTACCTGTCCGATGCTACAATCATCAACACTCGCTCCTAGCGAGGAAGGAACTTTTGGAAGAGTCACATGGAACTGGCTGTCCCTCTGATCCTTGCACAATGTCCCACACATCATCCTCCATCATGGCATCCTGATATACCTGCTAGTTTGCTGCCTCTTCAATGACGTTACTCATTAGTGCCATAAATTTTGGAAACTTCTTCGGAGGCCCGCTCTCCCTGAATGTGCTCCTAGGACCCTCAACATGCTCCTGAGCATCCTTCAAGGTTTGCGTAAACCATCTGGATTTCCTGACAGAACTGGAAGGAGCTAATGACTCCTCCCCACTTGAAGGTTGACTCCCTAAATTTGAAGTCTCTGAACGTTGTTCTCTCTTCGGAGCCTCCCACTTCTCGTCCTCTGCCACTGGTGGTAACTCATGAGACTTCCTAGATGCAAAGTTCTCCTCGAACTTAACATCTCCGCCCACAACTGTCTTCCTCTGCGCTGGTATGAAGATCCTATAAGCTTTTGAGGTCTCACTGTATCCCACGAATATGCCCTTCTCTCCTAAAGGCTCCAACTTTGTCCTCTTCTCCACAGGAACATGGATGCAAATTGGACAACCAAAGATCCTCAAATTTCCTGTCTCTAGGTTCACTCCTGTTAATGCTTCCTCAGGAGTCTTGTTCCCCAATATCCTGTGAGGGCTCCTGTTCTGCACATATACTGCTGTGTTACATGCCTCTGCCCAAAGAAACATAGGCATATCTTGGTCATGTATCATAGCTCTGGCAGAACCGTTGATGGATTGGTTCTTTCTCTCCACAACCCCATTTTGCTGAGGTTTGTAGGAGACTGTCAACTCCCTCTTGATCCCTGCCTCCTTGCAAAAATCCTTGAAGTCATTGGAGGTGTAGTCATCCCCATTATCCGACCTCAAGACCTTGATCCTCTTCCCTATCTGGTTCTGCACTTGGGCCTTGAACTCCTGGAACTGACTGAAGACCTCATCCTTGGTCTTCATAAAGAAATCTAGGTTTTCTTGGAAAAGTCATCAATGAACGTCACATAATATAGTGGTCCTTGCACTGATGCTATTGACATCAGTCCACTCACATCTGAATGTATAAGATCCAAGATCCCCTTGGACCTACTCTCCCTGCTTAGAAAAACAACCTTGGCATTCTTGCCAGGTGCACACCCTCTGCACACGCCCTGCTGCTCAACACTGAAATCCGGGAGGCCAGTGACAATCTCCCTCATAATCAACAATGCCCTATAGTGCAGGTGTCCCATCCTCCTGTGCCATAACTCACACAGGTTGTCATTGTCATGTACCAAGGACAGAACAGGCTTGCCCTGCAACCTATATAAATTGCCCTCTCTAATCCCAATGCTCAATATTGTGTCAGGGCTAGCCCCCTTTGGACGTATGAGTACTTTCCCGTTCTTGAACAGGACGACAAAACCCCTGTCTCCCATCACTGAGACTGAGAGCAAATTCTTTATCAGTCCTGGTACATATTGTTAGAATATAATGGATGTGCTCGTTTAACCATAAACAATATCACTATTGTCACCCAACCATAGTCCGAAGCCACCCTCCGAGCACCTTAACCTTGACAGAGAATCATTCCGGAAGCAAACCCTAGGCTAGATAGCCAAACAAAGGTGACGCTCCTTTCTCCAAGGATAGCGCACCAAACAAGAGCTGATCAAAGAGTCCAAACCACAACCAAGAGATAGTCCAAGCCAAAACCGAAATCTGCTAGCTGCAGCAGCTACAACAACAACTCTCCTCCAAACTTGCGCACAACTGGCCAACTGCAGTGCGCACAAGTGCTTCTTCTGCAGTTGTGAGAATGCCTGCCAGAATGAAGACTGGCCTCTTGTATTTATACTAAATCTGGCAGACTGCCTGGGCCTATTTCTCATTCTGGGTACTAATTCTTTAGTATATATTATTTCCTTTAGTCGACTTCTTCTCTTGGAGGCTAATAACCTAATACAAGTCATTCCCTTGAGCCGACTTGTCTTCTAGGGTTATTAACCAATCAATTAGGGTTTCCTCTTGCTTCCCGGAATATTCTATTCTCGTCAGGTTTACACGTGGAGGTAAATAACTCCCGCAGCTACCATAATATCAACACTCCCTCCTAGCTAGGGAGGTATTGAAGGTAAAGGTCTTGAGCACAAACATACCATTCGCCCGATAGCGTCAACATAGTCGTATAGACTATCTCATGAGCACATCATCACTATCAGTGTCATCAACTGCATCATCTCTCAGAACCATACTCCATTTGAGTAATCAGACATGATGCTGGATAAGTCACTCACTCCATAGAGTGACACAAGAACCATTCTTCTAATCCGGACATATGTCCTAGAAGAGTAAATGTCCTGGACCATTTTCCGTCTGGGAAATCTCTGTCCATTGATCATCCATCTAGCTGATAATCATTTCCAACACTGCTGATAGTATTCAAGGCAATCAAAACAATATCATTCAATAGAACACAACTGTGTCTATCCATAGTAGTACTCAACTACAATCCAGTGGTACACTACCACACCAAGTAGCACACAGATACTTAATTAGTGACGTATAGTCACAATTAGTGGAACACAATCCACGATAGTAGCATACATCTACTATCTAGAGACATACAGTCTCCATAACAATCATCTGATATCAACCTGCACAGAAAACATTGTTATGATATAAACTGAATCATCTGGGCCATTCTTCCACTCACATCTGTGAGATTTGGAAGAGCATCTGCCCTCAGAAGGTCAAACATCAATGATGAGCTATCTGGACTATTCTTCTCAAGCAAGGAAGAATAACTGTCCTGATTTCTGAGCCTGGACCATTCCCTATCCTGGGCCATTCCTCCGGCACTAAACAAATTGCAACCTGGAGAGAATGAGTCTGCCCTAGGGAATGCATATCCCTGATTGCTGAACCTGGATCATCCACCTATCTGGGCCATTCCTCCGGCACTAAACAAAGTGCAACCTGGAGAGAATGAATCTGCCCTAGGGAATGACTGTCCGGACCATTTCCTAAGGAAATGACTATCCTACACCAACCTCCAAAACGGACCATTCTTCGAAACTGCCCACAACTGTGAGCTTCGAAAGAATGACTGTCCGGCGAGGTGGACCAGTCTTCTTGACCACTACTAAGAGTGACCGTCAAGAAGAGAGACTGTCCTAGACCATTCCCCATGTTAACCACAATGAGAAATCGCTGTCTATGGTACATCAACAATCCATCGAACCATTTTCATTACAAAAATGACCGTTCGATCTGGACCATTTTCCGAACTGGAAAATGCCTGTCCGTCAGAAATCTCAAACCAGTTTTCGAACTGGAAAGAAACTGCTCATCCTGGACCATTTTTCGAACTGAAAAATGACTGTCCATAAATCAATAACACATCAGCGCTCCCTCCCAACCTGGGAGTCATCTCTTCCTTTTTCAATAAGGAAGTCGTCTCCACGAGCTCCAACTTGAGTACGCAAACTCTTTCATCTTGGACAGAGGCTTTACCAAAATGTCTTCTTATCTGCTCATCTGTGGAGATATATATATATTGGAGAACCACTTTCTCTTTTCTGGACTTCATCGCGGAGAATGTAATGCTTGATCTCAAATGTGCTTCGGTCTTTTTGGAACATTGGTTTTTCTTTGAAGGCTTCATATAGCTCTGATCAATAAAGTATATCATTGTTGGATTCATCTTTGTTTCCTGCTAGCTCATAACATCGTGGCAAGGGTCAAACCGGAACATATCCAAGTGGTACTTCTTCTGCCATCATGAGAGTTTGTCATGGATTAGCAATCCATCATCTCAAGCTTCTGAGTAACCATTTTGATAATATCTCTGTTATAGAGAGTCTTCACCACGCTTTTGCTGTGTATTGGAGGTTCTCCACCAAGTTGTCTTCTTCCATCTGCATACAAGGGTCTCTTTCTGGTATACCTCAAAGCCTTGAGGTTGCTCTACATGCGCTCTTTGTTCAATTATTCTGGAGAACAGTCTTTGCATTCATCTGATGTCAATTCCAACCCATGGATATTGCGGACGATATAATGGCTCATGTAGAGGTATATTTGGTTTACTGGAACAAGCAATCATCATAGTCTTCTCCCTCCATCTGGGAGAACCCCTAATTCTGGATCTCGCAATGCTTACATTCATGAGTCTTCCATAGACTATTCTTCATCACAACTTTCAGTTCTTCTACTTGATTTCTTTTAGTGAGTCCATATTAGGCTGGTAGTCTTGTGATTCTCGATACAATGACTGGTTGTTCTGGCCTTTCTTTCTTTCTTGGAATCTTCATGTTCTTCTTCATGTTTCTTTTTATCTCTTGGGTCCATGGAGTTTTCTATAGATTCCATGCCCTGAAGATTCCAACTTCTTCCTTTCATCATAGGATGTGGATGGACAACCAGGGATACTTTAAGGCTTCTTTTCGAAGAAGACTTCTTCTAAAGTCATACTGAACACGTACTTCCTTTTCATGACTGTTACCATGGATATATACTTCATCATTTTCAATAGATCATAGGATTAGCTCCCTCCTAATCCTTGCTTCATGTATGAATGCATGCTCTTCTTTTGAATATATAATCGGCTCCCTCCATCTACAGAGTCCACGCCTCCGTCTGCATCCTTACTGCAAAGTGTCACAAACCTTTTTCCAATTTCCTCTTGATAGCTGACTTCTTTCTGTCTTTATTTCTTCTAGGTTTCTTCAAGATTGATTCTGATTTCGGCTTATCTTGTAGCTGTTACTTATGTAATAGCTTCCACATGAATTGTTACCAAGGGTTGTAGATGTACTTTATCCTTTCATGTGGATTGCCTGACTTGTAGTCATTGTGATAGCAATCCTTATCTTGTTGTTCTTCCATAGGTATAGTTTCTCTTTGAACATGTTATATTCTAAGAAATGAATATGCAAGATATGTATAGAGGATATGGTATATACAAGAACTATGAAGAGTATTGTTACCTTGTCTTAGAAGAAGAAGTCTGTTTTGTCCTGCTTGGATTTCTTTGAGGGTTCCCTTTCTTCGGCAACTGATGCTTCGTGTGTTTCCTTCCTTTTCTTTAACTCGGGACAATGATTTTTGTAGTGACCATACTTTCGACAATTGAAGCATTGTATTCTTGACATATCTTTCTCTTGATTTGGTTTCTTCCTGGAGCCAAACTTCTTTTTGTTCCTGAAATCCTTGAACCTTGCTGTGAAGGCTTGATCATCGTACTTCTTTTGGGGTTTCTCTTTTGCACCGATCCTTGATTCTTCTTGTGCACAGCAAGTCCAAAGTTCTTCAAATGTAGGATACTCCTTACTTGTGTTCATGCTTGCGGCAAATGCATTCCATGTCTTGGGAAGACCATTGAGTACTATATTTACCAGTTCCTTCTCTGAGATGATTTCTTCAATAACTTGTAGTTGATCTCTTAACTGAGAGATCCTCACAAAGTATGATGTTATGCTGTCATCATCATTCATCTTCATGTCACAGAGCTCATTCTTCAGACTCATTACCTGTCTAATGTTTTTGACTGAGAAGAGGTTTGTTAGGGCATCGTACATCTTCTTAGATGAATCAAGATGGGAGATGTAGGGTATCAAGTGGTCTTTTATAGAGTCCACTATGATACTCATGGCATTGATGTCATTGTCTTTGAACTTCTCCATAACTGCAACGTTCTGCGGTTCCTTCTCTTGTCCTTCTTCAAACTCTGGTTCCACGATCTTTCCTTTCACGATATCCAACACTTTATTCTTGGCGAGGATGAGGTTAATCCTTGTCTTCCATGCTCTGAAGTTAGAAGCCCCATCTAATTTGTTTTCTAACTTCATAGAGTAAGTCATGGCTGCTTTGACTTGGTCAACCCTAGATTTGACCAAAAACTCAAACTTGACATCTTGGCTTGCTGAGAGTACCAGGAGGTGCGCTAGGCTAGGGCGCACTAGTCTATCTGGAAATTAGGCCAATCCCTTCACTTAAGGTGCCTCAACAAGAGGTTTAGGGTTTCTGCAACTGCACCTGCTAGTAACCCTAGCGGCAGTGCTTTAGTAACTGCTCTTGCTAGAAACCCTAGCGACAATTATTCAACGCGCTTAGTATCCTTATGGCTATGCTCCCTTCCAGTGGTTAGATTGAATGAAGGAGGTGTGGGCCCATAACCTGTTAGAATATAATGGATGTGCTCGTTTAACCATAGACAATATCACTATTGTCACCCAACCATAAGCCAAAGCCACCCTTCGAGTACCTTAACCTTGACAGAGAATCATTTCGGAAGCAAACCCTAGGCTAGATAGCCAAACAAAGGTGGTGCCCCTTTCTCCAAGGACAACGCACCAAACAAGAGCTGATCAGAGAGTCCAAACCACAACCAAGAGATAGTTCAAGCCAAAACTGAAATCTGCTAGCCTTCAGTAGCTGCAACAACAACTCTCCTCCAAACTTGCGCACAACTGGCCAACTGCAGTGCGCACAAGTGCTGCTTCTGCAGTTGTGAGAATGCCTACCAGAATGAAGATTGGCCTCCTGTATTTATACTAAATCTGGCAGACTGCCTGGGCCGACTTCTCATTCTGGGTACAAATTCTTTAGTATATATTATTTCCTTTAGCCGACTTCTTCTCTTGGAGGCTAATAACCTAATACAAGTCATTCCCTTGAGCCGACTTGTCTTCTAGGGTTATTAACCAATCAATTAGGGTTTCTTCTTGCTTCCCGAAATATTCTATTCTCGTCAGGTTTACACGTGGAGGTAAATACCTCCCGCAGCTACCATAATATTAGCACATATAGCACATCCTGGGCCTCTAACGAACTACCTAACTCAAGCATTCCCTCCCCCTTCATTGCATACTTGGCATCGTCACCAAGCTCACATGGATCCCTGAGTCCTTCTTCGTCAATCTACTGAATAACTCTTGTGCTTCTGTCATGTGACGCGATGCACCACTGTCCAAGTACCACGCACTCCTTGTAACAGTGTTGGTAGAAAGGCACAAGGAGTTTCTGTTGATACTGCTACTTGTTGCGATTTACTCTTACCCTTCTTCTTTGGACATTAAGATGCATAATGACCACCACTCTTGTGGCGCACGAAGCACTTGATCTTACTCAAGTCATTCTTCTTCCTTGAATGTGAGGTTGCTCCCTCACTGTTACCTTTGGAACCCTTTCCTTTGCCCTTCTTGGCATGATTGACCATGGCTAGGTTCTCCTCTCCATCTCCTTTCCTGTTGGCTCTGGACTCCTCCAGAGTCTCTTCTTAGATGCAATCATCCCAAAGCTTCTCCCAATTAGGAAGTTTCTCTCGATTGCATACTACCTTGACAAATGGTTCTTGTGACTTGGTGAAACCATTCAGTGCCACATTTACAAGTTCTACTTCATCCACCTTCTCCCCAACTGCTGCAAGTTGATCACGTATATGGGTGATCCTCATGAGGTAGCTGGTAACATTATCAGATCTTGACATCTGAATGGATCTGAGCTTGTTCCCCAAGATCATCTTCCTGTTCATGTTGTCACTTTGGAACAAATCCACAAGACCCTTAAACATCTCTGTGGCTGACTGCTTCTCTGCCAAGTGAGGGATCAAATGATCCTTCACGACATCCATAATCACTCTCTGGGATTTGATGTCCTTCTTCTCATGAGCCGCCTTTGGAGCTGTATTTGTCAATACATGAACAACCTTTTCTACAATCTCTCAAAGTTCATGTTCCTTCAAAAGCAAGGTTACCCTGGCCTTCCAGGTGTTAGCACACATTTTCATCTTCTAATTGAGCTGATATAACAGAAAAAAAATGATGAATAAGGTGCTAATTCAAGGAGAAAAGCCCCAAATTGTCACGGGTTATACCCCTTTCCGTTTGGGCTAGTGCGTGCCAACCTCAGGGGGGAGTCCCTGGGGTACTTTGCTGCTGTCTAGAGCTTTGATTTTCTGCAATTAATGACAAAAACCAACAACGAATTTGCTTTGGACAGCGTGTAAACACACCGCCAAAGCATCAAGAAAAGTAGATTTTATGTTGTTTGGAGGGATCCTACAGGGTTAGCACAAGAGAGATAGAAGAAAATATAAGAGAAACTACTCAAAATATAGCTTAATATCACAATGAATAGCATGAACTACTAATCTAATTGCAAGAATTAAACAAAACACCAACAAGAAGGGAGGCTCGGAAACAAACACAAAACTTCTTTATTATAGGCTTGTCAAAGGGTTGATTGTGCCACAATCAACAAGTCCACAACCAGTACAATGAATATCCTTGCTCAAAGAGAAAGTAGCTAGACTAGAGAATGAGGGAGAAGAGAGAAAGAATAATAGTATGCTGCTGCTGCAAAATATCCAACCATCACAATGTAGCTTGACCTCCAATATATAGAACCATAGGTGCACTTTCCAAGGAAGAGAGGGAGGAGTCGCATGAGAGGTGGAATAGGAGAAATATGGCGCATGGGGAGAGAAAGAATGAGTGAAGGATAGGGAAAAACATGCGCACTAGGAGAAGTGGGTGTGAGAAAAGCAAATCAATACCACATGTGAGGGTTCCCGTAGGCTATAGTCGGAGAAAAAAAGAATTAATTAATTGTTTAATGTCACTTAGGAGAAAAACCAACATATTAAAGTGATATTGAGTATTTAAATTAAAAAGGGTGTTCTAAAGTGACTTTGGGGGAAATATTAAAGATAAATTAAAAAAGTCACTTTTATAATTTTTAATTGAGTGGAAAAAATGTGAAAGGGGTATCAAGAGGAGATGGGGGCTGAATTATCTCATTATGCATGGTTATTTTCGGAAATTGATATGGAGAGCTCTTGTGGATTTTTTGGGGTTTTAAGACTGAAGCCCTTGAGTAGATTGGTTTCAGTGGTGAAACTATCCACTCTAGCTAATCGAGGAAGAGAGATTACTCAGACCTCTCACTGTTTTCATTAAGTAGAAGGAAGATCCAGTAGTTTTGCAGATTATGGGTTTTGTCTGAGATTGGGAAGGTTGCTCCATCACTTGCAGCTTGGAAATTGATTATTAGGGTCTCAAGGAGGGCGCACCAGTAGGAAGGAGAGCGTATCATTTATCTGTAGCTCGTGGCAGCCATAGGAAGGGTCGTATCTCTGCTTACAGGTTGTGGCAGTCAAGGAGGGCCGCCAAATCAGTTGTGGCAGCCTGTGTGAGTTTCCAAGAGGGTCGCCTCATTCCTTATACAGTCCGTGGGTTTCAGTAGAGAGGGTCGTTCCCTGTTTTGCAGCTGGTGGGAGCCAGGAGAGGGACATACTATTCTTCATAAGCAGGCCATACCATTGCTACATGAACTGCCTTTACTTCCTTCATTTACCTCAGCACATTGTGCCATCCATTGTTGATTTGGCTGTAACTTTGCTGCTAGTAACATAGAGACATCTTAAGACATTATTTGCTATCCCAAGGTCTGACATTTAGAGGTCAGAATAATTAATATTTGTTTTGGTTAGCTGATCTATTACTATTGATTATAGTTGGGAATAAAACTGTTATTGTTTGCAAATCACATGTAACCCTGATCTTGACATTGTTGTTGATTGCAACTTCATGAGACATCCTCCAGATTGTTCTCCTCTGGACTGAGTTGAGACATCTGTGAGAGGATGCCCAAGTGTTGGGTGTGCCCATGTGATGGGTGTGCGTCAGACTCTGGACTGAGTTGTGATGACGTGAGGTCTCTTGCTTTGTACTCCTCTGGACTGAGTTGAGTCAGCTTGAGATGGTCTCTTGCCTTGTACTCCTGTGGACTCAGTTGAGTTGGCTTGAGATGGTACTACAGATGGTTCTCCTGTGGACTCAGTTGAGAGATCTGTTGAGTATGACGTCCCTATGGTTGAGCACAAGTGGACGTGTCCCTAGTGGCTGAGCACTAGTGTACGTGTGAGATCCTTGCTATATTGTATGAGAGTAAGATTTACTTGTAACCCTAATTTGTGATGTAAAGGGTACAAGTCGGCCCCACCATATGTGGAAGATAATTAATATTTATGTAATCATTAATTATATTACTGAGTTATTGAGGTCGGCCCTGTTATCCCCGATTTTTAAGGATAACTAGGAGATCATGTCTCGAGGCCCACAGGTCCTAGACATGGAGTATCGAGAGCAGGATTGACCTGAGCATGGCCCTGGAGGGCCCATCCTTTTCGTCTTCCATCAACTTTATCTTGTCAGCAGCAACATCATCCATCACCATCGACTTGGTCCTGTATCGGAAGAGGTTCTTGCTCCATGAGGTAATTGGTCCAGGTATCATGGTATGTGTCACTTTTGATCATTAAAACCTTTAAATATATGCATTTGATTCCTTTTACCTCTAACAACTGCTTGGATCTTACATTAACCCACTTGACCATGCTTGGGGAGATTGACAGGACACCCTAGTAAGCCTATGCCCATAGGTCTTGGTTTGCCACTGGGGGGATTTCTGAAAAGCCATCGTCCGCTCCCATCATAGCACCACTGTTTCATCTTATCTCCCGCTCATTTGTCCCATTCCCCTTGTCCGGGCATTGGGTTGACCTGTTTGTAGGGTTGCACCTTATCTCGTGAGAAGAAGGGGCTAAAGGCCCAGAAGGTAAAAGCAGATGGTAAAAGATAAAAGCCTAGAAATAAAACCTCGAGATGCTTCGCCCAGGGATCCCCGAGAAGGCAATAAAAAGCCTCTTAGCAAGAAACAAGAGGGACCCAGAAAATAATAAACAATATCTAGTCAAGAGGATAGGGGGTCTCATCACGAGCCAACCTATTAGGTTCATGGGTACCTAACAGTATGACATTGCCACCATCTGGTTACCACGCCAGGGCAATGACCTTTGGTTGCATGGCCAAGGGAAAGGGGGTCTCATCACGAGCCAACCTTCTCATCTCTGTGAAAGTACTTGTGGGTAACACTGTCAGCTCTGGTCACCACGCCAAGGCAGTGTCCTCTGGTTAGCCCTTGAATAAAAAGAAAAAGAAGAAGAAAAAAGCAAATAAAAGAAAAGAATAAATGCAAGAACGGGCTTGGAAAACTTGCATCCATGACAGGTACAACTCGCCTTCTACAAAGGCACCCACAGATAACACTATGCATCTCTGGCTCTCACTTCACCTACATGTCTGGACATCCCCTGGCCACATCACCTCACTCACATGGCTTGGATGAAACCTTCCTGGAGACTTCCCTTTTCTTGTGGATACTAGCCCAATAGGACGTCTTGTCTGTTTCTCTAATCTTGTATTGTAGGTTTTTGTAATGTCTTTGAGCTATTGACCGATGTATCAGGGTTTTTATGCATATGTTTAATAATATTAGTGATGAGATGTGATTGACATTGCTATGATCCCTGTGACTAATGAGCCCATGGAGGGTGTAGCTTTTGATGTGCAGGACCATGCCCGACGGATAGGTACCATTTGGACCTGTACACATAGGGAGATGATCAGTTCAGACCTCCATGGGGCTGAAGAGCCCACCAAATGGATGCTGAGACCCCATCAGGGGGTAGAGACAGGACGGTGGTTATTCAGAGTTTTTCACCGGAGAAGAAGAGACGTTTCATCAGAGGCACTTTGGCAGAGCCTGGCCTAGGGGGATTGACCCACTTCCAGTGAAACGTTTGCCCTGGATGGCCCATGACGTCACCTAGGAGCTCATGACGTCACCTTGAGCGTGTGACAGGGCAGTTGGCACGTGTGGCATGATTGGGAAGCCCAAAAAGGGCCAACGTTTTGCTCTTTGGTGTTGCTTTTGCCCTAAAAGGGGCTAACGTCTCCCTTAGAAGGGGTGACATCTCACCTTTTGCTCAATTAGGTTTTAAAAAGAATAATTTAATGTAAAAACAGTATAATTTTGGTTTATGGCCTTGTCGGCCTTTTTATGACCTAAAAGTAAATTAGGTCATTGATACACTATATATTGAGGGTTTTGACTCTCATTTTATCATAACACATCACTCACTCATTAGTGAGGTCTGATTTTTGCGCCCTACTTGGGTAATTTTCTGGTTTAGTGAGGCGCACTTGTTGAAGGAAGGCATTTCTTGGCATTTCTCTTGAAGGAAGGTTTACAACTAGGGTTTGCATGCTATTTCATGGTGATATGTAAGTGTTTTTTTCTGCAAAACTTCTTGATTGAATGGTTGTAGTCTTGTATTCTTGCATATGTTTATAATTTGATGATCAAAAACCCTAGGTGACAAGCACACAAGTAGGTCCTTGTTTCATGTCCCCTAAAAGAGAAATTTTCAGCCATTGAAGAAGGAAGGAAGAGCCTAGCCATAGCTACACTCTTATTGCTTCTTCTCCATGAGCTAGCCGTACTTTCTGAAGTCAAGAAGGAGGAGACGTCCCAGGCCTAGGTTATCTACACCTAGGGCCATCCTGCTTCTAGGGTTTGGTGATAGAGCCTTGCTATAGCAACACTCTCCCTCACTACACTCTCTAGTCTTGATTTATCTTTCTTGCTAGCCGTTTTGCCAAGTTAACCTAAGGAAGGAGGAGAGAGCACGAGGCCTTGCTTTAGCAACATCGGAGTGAGCCTCTCTCCCCTAGGGTTTTGATTCTGAGGCCATGCCATAGCAGCACTTCAGGCCCTGCCATAGCAACACTTCAGAACCCTTCCCTCTAGTCCTTAGTCTTCCTCCTTCAACCCTTGTGTCCTCTTCTAAATTGACTCCATTAACCCTTAGGCACTGATCTTGGATCTCCAACGTTGAAGTGAAAGTGATCAAACAACTCTCAAAACCTTTGCTAAATTGAAACCCTAACTAACTACTAACCCTAAGAAGGTTGATGTCACCCTTGGTTACTTCATTTTGATGCAACAATATTCCTTTATAGGCAATTGGATGGTGGTTTAATGCATTTATTGAATGAAGGATTGATTGGATACATTGATTGCTACGTCATCTTGATATTTATTGGTGAAGTGATATTATTTCATTGCTGTATTAACAAACATTGACTTCGTCAATATTTATTGTTATAATTGCTTATATATTGATATCAGATAGTCTTATGAAGTACTAACCCATTGAATCATAGCTTGCATATATTGGTTTGTTGTTGCTTTTTTCCGGACAGGTGTTCTTCTTTGGGACTTCATTTCATTATTGGCTGTTTAGCCGAACTGTCTGCTTTTGGTGGTGACCTGTGAAGGGGGAACTTTACTTTTATGTTGTTAGCCTTTGCCCTTTCAAAATTCCAGGTTACCCGGAACGTCTCCCCTGGGCCTAACCTCCCTAAAGAGAAAGAACCTCCCCATCGTGGTGACATTGGGTGGGATAAGTTCTTGTTACGCCAGTTTGACCTTCTATTTCATAGCCATTTGACCTAGCTACAAACTGTGCGATCACATTTTGGCGCCGCTGCTGGGGAACACTGAGTCAATTCTTTTCAGACGACACTTTTCGGTAAGCCTTGCCTCAGAAGCCTTATCTTACAAGCTTACTTGGCGACTGCACTAGGGTGTTTTCCCTTTTCTTTGATGATTTCAAGCAAATCATCTGTCGACTCCACAAATAGCTAATGACGACCCGTAGTGGGCGTCAATATATACTTTCATCTACTACTATGACCTCCACAAATCCTGTCACCCCTGTAAGTTCTCCCAAATGGTCTCATAAAGAACTCTTTGGCCCTTTAAGCTTACCTAGCACCCAAGGGAGGTTACATGATCTACCCAAGAAGGTCGAGTCCTGGATACCTAAGTTTTCAGGGGAAGATGGATCCTATGGCAACTCTCATTGGATCGACTTCTGTGATGCATTCCAGTTTCACCAATCCGGAGAAGAACAACCCGATGTATTTTTAAGGCTCTTTGTGAGCTCACTCACCGGAAGTGCTAGAAGATGGATTAACAAACTCCCGAAAGGAAGCATCAAAACCCCTGAAGATCTTGAACAAGCCTTCAAGAAAGATTGGTGTGAAAAAAAAAGCATGGGTTCCCTTTACTCTCAATACATTGATATTTGCAAAGCCTCTAGCGAGGGCATTAGGGATTTCAATGATAGTTTCAACCTTCTCCTCAAGAAGATCAGGCCTAGTTTCTCGGAAGAAGCTGTCCTCCAACACTACTTGAACTCGTTGGAAGGAGTTTTGCAGTTTACTCTCAAGGATCGGTCACCCTCGTCTCTAGAAGAAGCACAAGATTTTGCTTGCCATATTGAGAAGAACCTTGAATTCGAAGACTACATCCATCAAGTCAATCTCTCGTGCAATAATGACCTTTGGGAATCTAGTGATGAGGATATCACCAAAGCTGAACCCAAGTTCCCAGAGATTCTTGAGGTAAAACTCATGCCTCCCAAAAGGAAATGGAACACAACTTTCTCAAACATCAACAATGTCTTAAACGTCTCAAGACAACATGAACCATCCGAGGATTTGGGCATGGCCACTCATAAAAAACCTAACTTTGAAGATTCCTTGTTTGTCTTGAACACACCAATGTTGGAAAATCAAGACATGAGTGAAACCAATAGGTCTGAAGAGCCCCGGGTACATAATGGAAACAACTTGGACACTAGTATGTCCTGTATTTTGCAAAGGGTTAAAAGAATTTGCGAAATCGTTCATTTTTTGACAAAGCAAGACCCGGCTGACCAATTATCTTTTGAGGGGACTCCCACACTATTACAAACCGGTCAATTTGAGCAAGATGAGCAAACGCCCTCTTTATCATTAATAGATGATCTTGGACCTAGTGATTACAAATCAATGGGTTCGTACTTCTTTCAAGATGGCCCCACTTTTCCCTTGACAGAAGAAGACACAGATTGGGGTGATTATCCCGACGATGCCTCTAATATCTCTAAAGATTTGGATGAAGATGGCTATCCAGTACAGAGAGTAAGTAATATCGTTGAGTGGAATGAAGATGTTTTTAAAGACAGAAGTTCCAAGCACCATCATTGTGGATGAGAACCCTTGGTGTTTTCAATGCAGTGAAACACATTGGGAACATGAGTGTCCTAACAGTAATGGTGGCCATCAACAAGTGAACAATATAGGCCACATCATAGAAGGCCCTCAAATAAATATCTCCGCTGAAGAGCATCAAGAGGCCATAAAAGAAGCGGCCAGGTCAGCCAGAATGGCGGTAATAAACAAACTAGACTAGGAATCAAAAGAAAGGCTAAAGAAACAAGAGTTCTAGGTGTATAGAAGAAAGAAGTTGAACCAACCTACTGCTGACCAAACAAAAAACCCACCTTTGGATGTAATCTTTCCTAAAACATCCAAGACTGAAAGAGTTAACCTTAACTTTGACCTTGAAGGGGCATTATCCAAGATGTTTGTAACCATCCCTTTGAGAGAAGTCATCAAGGTACCATTTGTCAAAGAGTGATTTGACAACTTTTTCCAAGGATCAGATGGACCATTAAAAGATGGAACTATTGGTCGTATCCAGAATGTACCTGTGACTACAACTTATGTGCAAGAGCCCAGTGATTCCATCAAAGATGACAAAGCACGTGACAAAACCAGACAGTCTCTTCATAAATATTCTCTAGAAGATACGCCTTTTACAAAGGAGGAAAATTCTAATCAGATTAAATGGATCAAGAAAGAGGAATACCAACAACTCCTTGACGAGTTCAAAGGCCAGGAATCCGAGACTGCGAAAATACTAAAGAAAGTGGGAG
This sequence comes from Picea engelmannii, assembly GCA_009831015.1. Classification (NCBI taxonomy): domain Eukaryota; kingdom Viridiplantae; phylum Streptophyta; class Pinopsida; order Pinales; family Pinaceae; genus Picea; species Picea engelmannii. Next base: position 62,368 of record ML834323.1, read on the forward strand.
ATGATGTACGGATCCGTCCTTCGCAGTAGGAAATCTTTATAGCAGAATCCCACCCACCTCCCTCTACACAATACACCAGGGTGGTTCAAGGAACGACAAATTTCAAAGTCAGAGAGTACAAGGAGGGGGACGCAGTATGGATGTGGGATGCCAATAAAGGGAAGCCTACTAATATCAAAGGAAACAATCATTTTTGGCTTGGCCCTTTTAAGGTTGGAAGAAAGTCAGTTAATGACTCTTATTACCTGTCTACACTGGAGGGACGAAGGCGCACAG